>NTHP01000829.1:38798-56846 GCA_003416845.1 Oplegnathus fasciatus | reverse complement strand
GGGGGGGGGGTAGAGAGCCTGCCGACAGCCAGCTGTTAAACTAAGACATGTACGACGGAGGCTGACAGGACCTTCGCTTTGAAGTGACAGCTACCGCCATCAGGCTGCTAAAGCGTGTCACCTAATAGGTGCAGCGAGAGGGTGATGGGTACAGTCAGGGGAGGGTCGCTGCCTCAGACTCCTTTTAAAATATTAGTCTTTGGCAGAAGCTGTTTAAACACCCATTTAGTTCTCAGTGGTGGAAAGTACTATACTTAAATTTTGAGGTATTTGTACTTGAATCAGTTTATGCTACTTTATACTTTATACTACTCTACTACATTTCAAAGGGAAATATTGTTCTTTTTACTTCATTTATTCTAAAGGTTTAGTTACTTTGCAGTTTCAGATTAATCAAAATATAATCCAAAAATATATTTTGATGTATTATTATAAATTAAGCTAACAGCAGTATATAAAGTAGTTCAAATTCTACCCAATGTTACCAGCTGCAACATCAAAGTGATACAAATAAATACATCATTATAATCCAGTCATACGATATATAAATAAATATGAAATGGGCCATTCTGCACAATGAGTACTTTTGGTACTTTAAGCATATTTTGATGCTTATACTTTTGTACTTTTACTCAAGTTGAATTTTGAATGCAGGACTTCTACTTGTAACAGAGTTCTTCTACACTGTGGTATTGCAACTATTACTTAAGTAGGAGATCTGAGTACTATAACTGCTGCTGGTTCTTACAAATATGTTTTATAACCCAAATGTAAAGTTATACAAATCTTCTTCTCTCCATTGCAAAGCGAAATAATACAAAACTGACTCATCCGACAGTACACGAAAGGTGACGTGCTGTTTTCAAAGCTGCTGTTGAGTATTTCCTTCCAGGTGTTGTGTTAAAAGTTAGTGGTGTGTGTGTGTGTGAGCTTAAATTTCACACTGGAGGGTGAAAAATAACATCATTTCAGCTTCTGTTGACTGGCTTCCTTGCTGCCTTGCTGCCTTTCCAAATGCTAAATTTTGTTCGTTTCATTCTTGGGATGAGTCCAGCAAGTGCAAGGGTTTTTTTCGGTCTTAATATTCAGCACAGGAGAATAAGATACACAGACGTTTGAGTTTTTCAGAGTGTAATAGTCATTTGGTTTCAGGGTTGAGTCATTTTAACCTGTCACCAACAATGAATGTCAGTTAATTCATTACCAGCAGCAAAGCGGATACTTTTTAGGAAGATAGTCTCACAGGACCACTTAACAACTTTAATCCTTCAGATAACAAATATAGAATACTGTATAAAGTTACTTATACAAAATAGTAACTGAAATGCTGTTGAATGGTATCTTAGAGTCTAAATCCTGTAATTTCATCCAAATTTAACATGATTTTAACTACCAAGTCTAATGGCAAATAATCAATGGAGAGCACACGTTTGCTGTAGATGCAGCTATACGTGGGGGCTGCAGAGGCCATGTGGAGACCACAAGAACTTTACTCCTTTTGTTGATAGTTAAGACAAAATGGAGACGGACTCAGATATCGTCTCCTTTTTAGTAACACCAGACATATTTTGTGATCTAGCAAACCCATTTCCACTGCAAACCTTCTACTCACAGCGACTGTCGCTCTATATCACAAAGACTCTAAAATAAAGCTGTCAGGTTACAATCATCGGCTCAATAAAACACACCTCCTGACACAACAATTTCCCAGGGAGAAACACCTTTTGGCACAGCTTTCTCTGGATATTTATGTCACTTTACAGCAGCAACAGTATAGTAACTTGTGTGCAACAAACTGAAGGTCTTCATGGGTCCAGAATGATGGACCTGATCTGAAACAGACCCGTAGAAAAGCTACACAAAACAGACTGTGCATGAATTGATTTTCAAAAAGAGACCTGAGGAAAGTCAGAACCAGTCAGAAATATTGTGTGGATTTTTCTCTTCAATTGCAAGTGGATGGNATAAGCATCACTGTCGCCATGGCTGAACAAAAATTATATAAGCTCAAATATCTTTCAGGAAAAAGACATCAACATCATAATGTGACTCATGATATCTGCAAAATACAGAGCAAAACCACCAGAAATGAATAAATAAGATTCTATCAGATGGCCACTCTCAGAGAAAAACGCTTCAAGTTGAGCGTCTCAATCAAACTTTCACTTACCTTGCAGACACCTAAGAAGTGTTTATCAGCTGTTTAGACTCACACTGTTAATGACAGCAGTCATATAAATGAAACCTCGACATTAAGACCATCACATTCATTCAAACCGGCTGCCAAACGACCACCAGTGGAAATATTTTGGCTAAAAAAAAAACGCCTACTGAAAGAAAGAAATAAAATATTACGACTCTGGCACCCAATGACTGCGCTGTGATTACCGGCCAAGGGCACTCCACTGGTCTGTGTGTGTGTGTGTGAAGTGTGAGTGACTTTTCTTATCAGGTGCGAGCAGAAAGCAGGTTGTGTGGCTTTTTCTCCGGCAGAAAGCAGAACATTTGGAGAACGTACCGTAGGAGATGGGGATGTCCAGATCACCCTGCCAGGACATCTGCCCCGATTCGTCTATGGAGTGCTGCGCTGTAAAAACACAACAACAGGCCTCTTCTTTACAGCTCATCCTCACTCCGACACTGCTTCGGACTTATTAAAACTCCAAAGGAAGACAATAGCGTGGAAATCTACTACTGTGCCATGCTGCACTTATACTGGCTGCCTACCAAGTGCGGAAGTGTGACTTTGTCATTGGAAGTGTGGATTTAATCATAGATAATAAATGTGTGTGTGCAAGATGTCACTTCAAGCCATTATGTATTGTAATGTCCAAGTTCCACTGAGATGAAACAAAAGTCACAGTCATTATTTGATTTTTTTTTTTCACCCGTTTGGCAGAAAGAGAATGACAGCATGACACAGTGGCTTTGTGGGTGAAATGTTATTATTCTGAACTTGGTTTTCAGGGTGCTGTGGAGTGTAAAAACAGATAATGAGGATGGACTTTACCTTTCAAGTGGCCACGTCCGAGTGTCACAAACCCAGAGGAGATGAAGTTGTGCATTTCTTGGCCTCCGCTGCGCAGGTTTTCTTTCCCATAGTGCCCTGGTGAGACAAAAAAATCGCATTGTTTTTCTTTGCCTAAAGGCCTAGTCACACCAGAAAGTGGCACAGGGAAATTCATCTGGGTCCTTATGAAATAGGTGGTTCTAGAGGCTTGGTGATGTAGACTACTCAAAGGGCTAGTTAACACGCTAGCAACATACTGGGAACATGTAAGCGCTAGTCAGTCAAAACAGCCTTTGAAATTCTTTTTATTTTCTATTTACTGGGTCGTTAACTCCTCCCCGGCATTTTGTTCTCACGATTGTGCGTCATTTTATTCAGTAAATGATGAAGAAGAAGGAAAAACAGCTCTTTGGACTAGGCCGCTGACTGGCTTCTTCTCCCTAGCAATGGTGGCCAAAGCTCAGGGGTATTGCAGTATTTCGACCCGTCTGCCATGTCAAAATGATAGTCATAACATAAAGCTATGTGATCGTTACATTATCCAAGAGAGTCCTGTGTTTCTATGTGAAGTAACACTGAAGATATTGTTTAAAGAAGAATTTTAAATGGCAGCACAGAAGAGTGAAAAACACTTCTGGATCCAGCCGCTCCACAACTCCATAAGCAGCAACTCTATAAGCTACAATAGCTTCTGCCATTTTTGGTCAGCACTGTCAAAACAGTTTGCTATTGGTCAATGGCATTGACTCACTGCAAATGAGGATTTTCTTTGCCCCCATGAGCAAATCCACTGATCGTGGCCATTCCTTTGAAATTAATTCACTGCCAAATTTCACCATTTGAAATGCTGGTGTGAGTGGGCCTTAACACTGAGGAGAATCTGTACTCAATTCCCCAGTCATTGCCTATCTTTTATAAAGGAGTAGCCACAGATGACAAGAATACTAAACAGGGCTAAAATGGCATAACTGACAAAAGTGACTCTCAGGTGGGATCATCAGCTCGTCAATATGTGTCGCTTAAGGATGCCAGAGATGCAGTCTGCAGGTTTCAGGCCTTTCATATCACCCTTTATCAAACACGCCTTCTCTTTCTCCTCAGTAAGTGAAATATTGAACTTAATTGGAAAATAAAATTGCAGTGCTTTTGGCTCCTCAGAGGCAAGATGATTGGGGTTTGACATTCTTGAGTTTAGAAGAGATTTAAGCCCCCTTCTTTGAGAATGCCAGCACACCTCAGGTATACACCCTTTTGGATTTCCCTGTGCTAAAAGATCACTGTATTGCAATTTGTACCACATCGCTGTTAACTCTGCTCTGAACCAGTGTTGTAATTGAGAGTGCAGCCTGGACCTAAGGAGCAAGACAAGTTGCCTGCTATCACCCTGAAAACATTCAATTGTCCTGTCAATCACAGGCAAGTCTTACAAAGAAATAAAAGATTGTAGTATTGACGAAAAAGAAGAAAACGCACAAAAAAATCCCAAATCTGGAGAGTTGGTTTATCAAACCACTTCTCCCTTCCTCCCCACTCTCTTTTCTCTGTAAGTTCCTCTCTACATTAACTAGCGAACAGTTAAATGCCTCTTTCTCCAAGGAACCACTTCAAAGTCAATAACATCACTCAGACCTTTGGGCCTCAGGAAGCCCAGATCGAACAGCATTTCAAATTATCATAATGAGAAGAAACACCTGGGACCATTAGGCCTGGTCTTCATCACACCGAAGTTTGGCACTCAAGCTTCAGCACCACAGCTTGTTTGTTTCTTTTTATCAAACCCAGAGGATGACTATAAAGTGATAACTGACGCACTCTGACCATCTCTGTTAATTTGGGACCTTCGAAGAAATTGGTAAATATCCAAAGAAAGGAATTAACATATTTCCTTGCATCTAGTGATTTCTAACAGCCCAGTGCTGTATCTATGTAGATGATATAGTAGAGTATATCTCTGTGATGTCTCCCAGGGTGAAATGCTGATTATTCATAACCTCTGCACACTCCAAGGACGGCACTGTGGAGCTGAAATCAGGTGGAGATGCTGACTGTGATATAAATTGCTCCCATGTGGCAGTACAAACCTATAGCCCCTCGTTATCGCCGGAAATGTTCCTCAAAATTGCCTTATCTACACCGCATAATGAAAAAAGATCTAACCTTTCTTTTAGAGAAAAAACACTCCATTAAAGGTTTTCATCATACATTCATGAATGAAGGGCAAAGTGTTTTATTTCAGAGATAAAAACTCAAATCTGATAAAAGTGAAATTTGCAAGCAATATTTGATTTGGCCTTAAGGGAAAAGTAAACAGTCATCAAATTAGTGGCTCAAGTGTGCACATTTCTGCACTCCAGATAGGAGTTGATGTTTAAAATGGGGGTCATGTACTAAACACAAAAGGTTTATCTTAAATGGCTGTTGCTGTTCAAGGTCCAACTATAATTTTCCATAGCTTTCAACCACATTTCACTGTCTTCATCAGCAGATGGAATGGTTGTATAGAACTATAAAAACACCTCTGTCCACATACTTCTGTGCACTTTTGGTCTGGGGCTGTTTTTCATGGCTGGTGCCCCTTTGTTCCAATAAATCTTAAAAGAATAGTTTGACATTTTGGGAAACAAAATGCTTATTCACTTTGAGAGTATCGATCATCTCATCTAACTACCACTTTCATGTCTGTTGGATAAACATTAAACTATAGCCAGCAACTGGTTAGCCTTGCTTTGCATGCTTAGCACCTCTTAAGGTGTGTTCAGACAGAGGGAAAAGCGAATTTTCGCCTTGCGTCATTTGCACAAATTTGACTGCCTGAACGTTTGTGTTGATTCGCCCCAAACAGCCAATGTACCACATTATATCTTGATTGTCTGATCCAAATAAAAACTGCGTGAGAAGTGTAAAAATGACAAGTTTTGGTTTTACAGAGGTTATGTGAAGGACTATTTCTAGGACAAAAGCAGTGACTTTCTGTAGTCTCTCTCGCTGGTTGCCTGGCAGACTCTAAGAAGTGACTGCTCCCAGCCAAGAAATGGATGAAATAAATGAGATACAACATGTTCATTAGTGAGCTTTAGATGGACTGGGCAGATTTTGGACACAACTTGGCCAGCTGTTTCCCCTTTTTTCTTGTCTTTATGCTGAGCTAAGCTAACTGGCTCCTGTCTGTAGCTTCATATTTACCATACAGATGTGAAAGTGCTATAGATCTTCTCATTTGCTTTGGGCAAGGAACCAAATAAGTGTATTTCCCAAAAAATAATATTCCTTTAATCCTACAGTATACAATAATACTTTTGGATATATTATATTATATATATATATATAATATTTATTTTTGTGTTCTTCCAACTTTGTGGCAGCAGTTTTGGGAAGTCACTTTACTGTTCCAACATACAAATGCGTCCATGTAAAAAGCCAGGTCCGTAAAGAAATGTTTTTTTCAGTTTATTTTGAAAGAACTTAACTGGCATGCAAAAAACCCTGACCTAAACCCCATCCAACCCATGCAGCATTCCCCACAGTGGAAAGCCCCAAGAGCTGCTCGACATCTTCGGCATCAGCACCAAGCACATTGCCAACGCCATGCATCAGACCTTTGCTAACTAAGGATTGCACCTGACCTCCCTCTTGCTGCTCTGTTGCATCACAACCAACCCTCTGCCCAGTTCATCCCAGTTCACCTTTGTGAGCCAGATCTGATCACCCAACGTCAGTGTTAAAATTATAATCTCGAAGATTTTAATTTCGTTGTCTTTTGCAGCACCTATGGCGATAAGCAGTAATTGCAGGTGTGTTTTTGGACCTCGCTTTAATTTCAGTTTCAAGTTTCATCATCTGTAGTCACCAATCTTTTCTTTGTTCGTTCAGTAAGCGTTTAATAGCAGTGCTAGCAGAAACCAGAAAAAACAGTACGCCGCTTCACACAGGTGAGTTGAAGAGCGAGTCTGTTGCGCTAAAAACTTGTTAAAAGCCTAACTGTGCGCCACTTGTGATTTTTCCGGGAAAGTCGCCACCGACACCCAGGTTGTAATACTGCAAATGCAAGGTCTTTCATCAGTGGGCCATAGGCTCAAACACCATTGTATTAACTCCTTTGGCGATAGATACTGACTTAACAGACATTTATTTAAATGAAAATCTTCAAGATTATTACTTTAAACCTCATTAATGCTCCTGTGGCTGAATGGGAGTAAATTCCAAAGCCAGGTTCCAAAATCTGGTGGAACCATATAGAGTGGAGGCTGTCATAGCAGCAAATTAATGCCCATGGCATGTTCAAAAATCACATATGGGTATAATGTTCAGGCGTCCACATACTTTTGCCATATATTGTAAATTCTCAATGTCAAGTAAAACGTTGGAGCCAATTTACCGAGTATAGCTGCAGCTACCAGTTGAATAAATGAAGACACAAACAGTCTCTAATTGTTACTCTACAGGCAGACATCCGGATTCATTATCATCAGCAACATGACATCATCCTTTGAAAATATAATTTCAAAGTTGATCTCATGTCATTTCATAGTAAACTTCTGCAGAGTTTTAAAACTCAAAATGAACCCAGTTTGCTTTGAATGTCCGACAGAGATGATTCTATTCTGTCTGCAAAGTGTCGAAGACATTTGTCGCCTATTTTCACAGCACCATAGAAACTTCAGAGCACGAAATGAGAGAACAGAACATTGGGAAATTGAAGTGATAATGCTCCCTCTAGGACAGTTCTGGAGAAGTACTATCCACGCCTTAAGGCACAGTCCATCAGCACCACATCTAGGTATAATATCACTTCTGGAACATCGAGTGAGATGAGTTCACATCATATACTTCTGATGTTTTGAGTTCAAGCCCACTATTGCTGCATGTCATCAGCCTCTTTTCATTGTTTTTTCCCCCTGTGGTAATACTTTCCTTTTTTCCCCTTAATTGTAATTAGTATTTTAAGGGCAGTTTTTATCACTTGTAGAGTATATAAAACGGAGTGATAAAAGGAGAGGGGGGAATGAGCTACATAGAGTATAGTATTGATTGATTGATATCTTTTATTTGGAACTCCATCAATTGAGTGTGTCTTCTGACAGCACCAGTATATTTTATACTCTTTCATGCTGCTACATCAGTGTCCCACAAAAATCTGTTCAAATCTATCTTTACTCTCATCACCCATTAACTCAGATCTGACCCAGGAGATGGTTTCAGAACAAAGACTTGCTGTAGCTGCTGGCTGCCCTCATAAGGGCTGTCTTATAAACTTGAAGTGGACCATTTTCTCTTCCCAACCACTTATCCATGACCTCAATGAGAAACATCATGAGGTCAAAGAATGGTGTAAAGGAGAATTTGTATGAAAGTCGAGCACTCTAGCCAGATAGGCAAACTGCACCTTTCAAAAAGGGACATGAATATGCAATATTGATGGGAAATGTTTATTTACCTTTATTTATTGAAGTCCTCAAAGGCAAAGTAAACACTGAAAGCTTGAAACCTTGAGTTAACCTGATCTCTTGATTAACAAAAAGTCATGTCAATTTTTCTTAGTACTAAGAAGTAAACTATCTAGCTTACATGCATTAAAGTAAAATAAAGTCTAATATTAATCAAAATAAGTTGTACTCTAATAACATAGACAAAGAGGGCCCTTAAAATAAAATCATATATGGACAGAAAAATAAGCATCAAAGGAGATTGTATGCCATTTATCCATTCAACTGAACTTTCATAAAAACAGAGAAGTCATCTGCATATTGTAACTTCTTTAAAAGGGAGGGTGACTTCATACTTCAGCTTTGAGTTTGAAAAAGTCGTCAAAATGACAAATCTTACTGGAAGCTCTTTTCTTTTGTCATGACCCCATCCCTTAACCTAAATCTAATTATAACCTTAACCCTATAAACCAAATTATAACCCGATAATCAGCCCTTTGTCTTCTCAAGGTCTAAAACTCAAATATGTCCTTGTAAAAGCACAGCATTGACACAAACAGTGACAGATTACAGACACATGTGCACACAAACCACAGGGGACACACATGCAGTCACAGATTTGCATACTGTAGTAGTAATGTATTTCAGTGCAACACTAGAAAATTTGAGGACTGACACTGAAATCGACTAAGAGAAGCCCAACAGCAAAAAGTATAGTACAGTAATTAATAGTAAGTATAGTCATATCCAGAAGTTGCATTATAAATATAATGAGCTTTGACCATTTCTACACTGAAAAAAGAACAGAGATGTTTTCTTTTTAAAATTCACATCTCTGTTGTCATAAATTTGTCATAAATTCTGAGTCATGTCTTCCCTGGAGTGACTCCATCCCTGCTTGGACACCCTCCACCCTCCACTCTGAAGCCTTCTCCCTTCAAAAAGCGTTCACCCCTGCAATGTGACATCCTGGTGCTGTTTTCCCGGCAAACAATAGGAGACTGATATGACACAGGTTGGACAATTAAGACATCTTTTCTGTGGGCGTTATCATATAATGAGCAAAATAACAATGTGTGGTTTTGTGAATCACACAGAGAAATAATCCTTGCTCCGTCTTTGCACTCCCAAACAGAGGCACCGTAACCTACAATGTGTACTATGTTAAGGTTTAAAAAATAGCAGCAATTAGCACCAGACCAAACCTTTATTAGCTTTGACTGTTACATTTTTCAAATTGTCAGCTTGTCTTATTTTAAAAGCCCTAATTACAAATAACTAAAGTAGGTAAGTTTGAATAAGAAAGCCTGTAAAGTCTTGTCAACCTCATACTGTACTTTTCAGAGATGTGTTCACAGTTTAAACATTTTGCTGCTGCTGATACAAAACAACTTACAAAAGATAAGGAAGTCAAAAATAAAAACACACAGGCCAGGTTAACATGGTCTTAGGACAAAAATTAGCTGTGGCCCCTCCTTGATGCCTCATTTCTCCTGCTAGTAAACACAATATGTGCTGGCAAAATAGTCTTTCAGAAAATATAATAAGTAATCAAGCAGGTGTTGCTTATCATAAGGTTCCTGTCATTCTAGTTCATAATGTGCTTCAGTGGTGCATACAGGATTATCAAACAAATTTGTAATAAATTACATTACCACCAACTTATTACCATACGGTGAAACTGGAGCCCTTGGGTCTAATGAAGGTCCTGGGGCAGTCCAGTTGATAATCCAGTCTTGGTGTAACTATTTTCTCCGTCTGTTCAGCCCTAGTGGCTTCTACTTCCCCGGCTACCTTCTCTCCTAGTTTTTCTTCAAACACTTACTTACTTTTAGGTCTAATAAACTTCCTGGATACCTGGACTTTGTGAACTGTCCTGTATCCCATAAATACAGTATATTGTAGGCTGAATTACTACTGTGTTAAACGTGATGGATAATGAAAGAACTGGATAGTAAAGATACACTCGCTGATTTGGTTATACAACCAACTGCACCCTAAAATTTCAATATTTCCTCCCAGCTCTCACTGCTGGTGTTTTTCAACTTTGAGCTTTGGCAGGTTTCAACAGATCAGCAGTAAGAGTTACTAATAGAGAGTAGAAAGATAATTTATATGAAAATTATGATACTTTAAATACTGCATACGTACGACAAAGAGAAGATAATTTAGGACCATCCAGATTGGTGACTTTGCGTGCCGTAATCTACGTTTGTTTGGTAGAACAAGAATTTAAGCAAAAGTAGCTTCTCCTCCTGATGGCTGGGCGGTTACATTTCAATCACATAAACTGTTTACACCAGTTAAATAGTCATTCTGCTGCAGAAAAGTGAGAAAAGCAGCTCATGTCCTGCAGTTCAGAACAGTCTGTATCAGCTCTCCTCTGACACATTCCCTCCATGTTGGTTGGTGGTGGTGGTGGTGGAGAGAAGGGTGGAGGCAGGGTGACACGAGAGTGAAACATAACACTGTTGAATCTGGGACACCATACTAGGGCACTTAACAAACGAGCTGATCCCTGGAGCAGGGATCTGGAGACCGACCGAATAAAAAGTAGGAGGAACAGCGTCGCACGACAGAATTATCTCTGGACAAAAAGCTTGCGTCTCCTGGAGAACACGATAATTTGCATCTCAATTTTGAGCCAGTGCTGAGTAGGCTTATGGGACTGCAGCGTGAGGGAGACGAGAACTCAGCCAGGGCCTTGCATTTAATTCGCCATATATTTCCTTACATGTTTCCTCTTAAGAAAGATTGAGGGGAAAAGCTTAAGATTCACAGCCTGTCCATCTATTTCAGTGGATGTCAATCAAAGGATGTTGTGGCAGATTAAGGAAAGCGAAGGGGGTCTTTCTTTACAACGCTTAAGCTTTCTGCCATCGTAATAACATAAAGTTTGATTTTTATAAATGGACATGCGGTGAAAGCTACACATAAGTCAAGTTATTTGGCCTTCAAACATGCTCTATTTCACAGTCTGAGCTATCGATCTGTATGAAAGCACAGCAGTATCACCTACCGTGGTTTGATGCCTTGGCGTGAACAGGTGTGTAATGATTCTTCGAGGTTCTGACAGGCGTCTCGTCTTTGGGCGACCCATCAATCTCTGCAATGTTTTCATGTTCATACTGAGATATTGGAACTGGCCCTTGTTGCCTCAGAATGTCTGCCAGGGCTCTGAAAAGAAATCACACAAGTGAAAAAAATGTTTAGACTGAAATGTTTCCCTTTCCCAATTACCAACAGTTTTTTTTCTCCACACCATCCCCCTAAAAGTCTTCTTAATTTATTTAGCTACAGCTCCAATTTGAATCATAGAGGTTTGGAACAAGACAGAGAGGAAATCCTAATTACACCCCGAGTCACAAGGGAGTTAGATTTTCAATAGCGCTGTACACAAGGTACAGACTAGTCCTATTATGTGTGCCGGACTCAAGCTTGAGGCCTATTTATCAGGAGTTAAGTCAGTCTCTCTTCTTTGAAGCCACAAAATAAAAGCAATATTTCACCAACACCATTTCCAACTTTTGCAGGCACAGTGTCAGTCTGTGAGACGGAGTGCCGGCGCAGCGTTTTCTTAAAGGAAATGAAAGGGCAATTTAACTGTGTCAATGTCAACCTAAAGCAACCACACAGTCCACTTTTCCATAACTCTGTGACTTTGGGAGATATACAGTATATTAATAGCATTTCCCTTCCAGGATGAGCACACTTTAGCCATTTCTTTTTCGCAGACAGAGGCGACCTGATTTTGCATTGTCCCAGTTGGCTGCTATGTCGTGTGCAGCAGGAGCTACAGTAGTTTGCAGAAACAGGCCCAACTTTTAACGTATGTTTTAATGAGAAATAATAACTTTTGGAAAGTACAAAAGACTTTCTTTTGATTGTTGTCAAGTCACATGGAAACTGCAGGAGCATTTGTCAGAAATGCTGTGACTGTGTATAATTCTAATAGAGGTCGATCGATGCAGCATTTTTGAGGTCCATACCAACATCGATATTTCAGAGTTTAAATAATCTATTAACAATGTATCTTTTTTTTCCACAATATTTATCCTAAAACCTTTTTGATGAGGATTGCTTAAATTTGGCTATTAAAGAATTGTACGAATTGTGACGATATGTGAAGTTAGGTGCTGACATGGACACTTTTTCAGTTGAAAAATAAGTTTATAATGATATAATTAACTTTATATTTATAGCAGTTTCTCAACAAATTTATAATCTGCTTTACAAAGGAAAGAAGAAAAATAAACGTAAGAAAAAAAATAAAACTCAAGCATGAAAGAGCAATGTTAACAGTGGATGAAAACATAAAATTAAACATCAAATATTGACAAAAGCTTTCTTATAAGATGATGTTTTATGACGTAATTTAAAATAAGTTGAAGATGTACCCTGTCTGATATCAGTAGGTATTGAAGGTGTTCTTAAATATGCCGGTTCTAATTGCAGAGGCCTGGTCACCCTTCGTCATGAGGGGACACTCACTAACAAGCAGCAGAGCCCCATCCACTGAACTAAGGTGATGCACAGGCACATAAATAATCAGAAAACCATTTATTGTCTTAAAAGTCAGCCATAAGAGTTTAAAATCAATGCAGAACCAAAAAGGGTTCTGTATGTAGTGGCTTAGGGGGACTGAAACTGAAAACAATAATGGGCCGAGAATAGACCCTTGGGGAACACCACTATCACACACTGATTTACAGAGTTGGTGATATTCCATATTTTTCATACTGTCAATAAATTCCATGAAAAGACCAAAAACCAGCAAAGAATTGACCCTTCTAACAAGCATTAACTGTGTATCTAAAGCCTGATTTGCCAACTTTCTAGAAGGTGTAGGAGAACAGAGGGATGAATGTAAACAAAAGAAGAACAAAACTAAAACTGTCATCATTTGTGGTCGTTCTCTAGTGGTCACATTATGTAATGACGATGGTGACCATATCTCATATTCTGTGATAAGCTGAAATCAGCTGACAATATTGACTCTAAAACTTAAGAGCAGAGTTCTAATACAAATTTTGGGCTTTTTCTGTCCCTTTTACAGTGAACTTTCTGTTATTCTGCTGCGGAGAACAAAGCATTATTCTCACCACCTAACTGGCATAAATTGCATCCCGGTTTGCTCTGCAGAAGGTGATCAATACAGCCTGTTCAAATCACGGGCTTTAGCTCTCACTCGGCATTTCTTGTGTTTCAGTGAAGGTCACAGACCAAACAGCAAAGGTCTGCCAACAGCTCAGTATTCTGCTCACAGTACTCCCTCAGTCGCAGAGGTAGGAGTCTATATTACACTAGAGAAGCACCGGAAATTAACGGAGAAGCTCCCACTTTTTAGGAGCAGACCCTTGCCAAATATAAAGCTAATCCCATGTTCCACTACTTCTTTTTGGTCACGGCTGTCAGTATGAATGTCTGCTGCCAGCCGCTGAGGTCTATTCCAGCAGACATCATTACGACAGCTCTATGTGCCAAATGGTTGGTGAAAATAAACAAATCATAAAAAGTAAAAAAAAAAAACACTATTGAGCACCCAGCAAGCCATGCCTCCTCATTTAATCGACCTCTCTCTAAACTCTCATGGCCACCGCTCATATTGAAGTGGTGGCATTAAGCAGATTCACTTGAAAGTACGCCCCATGGCGAGGATAGAAGCGCAGTAAGACGACATAAACTTCACCATCTCTTCATTTCTCAGAGCAGGGATGGAAAAAGTGCTGCATCATGAGCTTTGTTGTTCCTTTTGTGTCTGTTGTTTCAAATAAAACACTGTATTATAAAGTCTCATGAGTCCATATGGATATTAAAAGCTGACTGCGCCAACTTTTGAAAAGACACTTACGGTGATCACTGGAGCTTAAATTCAATCTATAACTTATCCACTGAAAGAGCTCCTTTGTGTTGTTGTCAGGGCCGGAGTTTGGACATTTTTTTTATCAAGAACGTGTCACTGTGTTTTTCTGAGTAATCTCCCTTGACATTTCCAAAGCAGCAGGCACCAAAGTTTAATGACCAAGGCATAACAATGCTCAGTTATCTTCATATTGTTAAATCAATGCAAGACGTCCTTTTTTGCTCTGTCCAAAATGGACTCTGGATAATGGCAGGTGACTCAAGTGACTCGTGGATAAGAGCAATGACTAAGTGACTATGGTTTTTCTTTACCTGTGGGTAGAAAACATGCAATTTTATTTAGACCTAACCCCAATTAAAAACCCATGAATCCTTTTGATACATTTTCAATACCTGCGTCAGTGGAGATGGAGAGTATCCCAGCATGCACCACACAATAGACAGCCTGGACAGTTATATCCCAGTCTTGTATACCATAGAGACAGACAGACACATTCAATTTCAGGTTTCTGTGGAGGAAGCCCAAGTGAAGTGGATGAAAACATGCACCCTGACCACTTAACCGCTTCAGGCTTTTCCACCCAATACACTAGCCTTAACTTTATGCCAGAAGTGTTACAGGTAGAGCTGCAACTAACGATTATTGTAATTATTGATTAATCAATCAATCAAGATTGCTTGCTTTGGGTCCAATAGCCCAAAGATATTCAGTTTACTGCAATGAAAGTCAAAGAAAAGCACCAAATCCTCAGATTTGAGAAGCTGGAACCACCAGATGTTTGGCATTTTTGGTTAAAAAATGACAACTAATCATTTATCAAAATAGTTAGGGATAAATTTTCAGTTGATCAATAAATCGTCTCATCATTCCAGTTCTAGTTACAGGATTCATTCACCTTTGAAGGCCCTGATAACATAATTATTTTCTCAATCAGCCTCTCTCTGTGATGCACTACATGAACACAAAGCAATCTGCCACAGTTCTTCACATGACAGATTTCTGTACAGTGTTTGTGTTTTTCTCTGTGCTCCTCTCGCTGGTTTGAAGTGGGCGGGGCTCAGTTGGGAAAAGGTGATGTCACGTACTTCTGTGCACCAATCAGAACACAGCGGCATTCAAATCAAAATCTTTCCACAGTTATGGGGTCATTGCTTATGTCGCCAGGCCACTGTCAATCATATCTGATCAAACCTCAGACACACAGTCCTAAAGAAGCACTTATCATTTATTAAGAGTTTAACGTATTTAACATTATCAAGAAAAACTTAAGATTTGAAACGAAGTTTTACAAAAGCTGTCTGGATTCACTTGCTTAATACCACTCATGTCTGACAAAACTGAAATCTGCTGCCACCATTTGTAGTGTATATCATACTCTACACTACCATGTAAACCAGCAGTCCTTTAAATGGCAAATTCTGCCCATAATGTGGAAAATTTGAGTTGTTTGTTCAACAAGTGCAGATAACAGCAGTTCCTTGTATGGAAAATATACACAAAAAAAAAGATAATTGCATTATAATAGATAATTACATTAAGAAATCATTTGGTGTTCTGATGATGGTGGGAAAAATGTCGCCTTGCGTCTGTTCCCGACATCTCTATATAGCAGCTTGTTCAGCTGGTGACTGAAATGGCCACAGGATGTGTTTTTGCGTTGCTTTCACGCTCGCCGAGCAATTCAGTGACCACTATTGGTGCCTTGAGGATTTAAAAATATTGCCATTGTAGAGGAGACCACTCCCATCAGGATGAACGTGATCGCCCGTAATGGCTTTCAGTGGCATTTTCTTTATCCCTCTGGGGTTGAACAGGCATAAAATACCACCCACTCCCCCTCCTGGGATTGACACAGAATGGGATGTGTACCATGGAAAGGTATACAATCTTGACATTTTTTGACAGGGAGGCTCTGGGGAGGAGAGTAACGGCATGAGCTAAAGGTCATGAGCTGGTTTGAACCTATGATATTGAGGCTGTAAATTGTGTTGGCTGCTATAAGTCAGTTGAGTCATTTTCACTTCAAAGCTATTGGGGGGAAATGATAGTCGTATTTTACAGAGGGAAATGTGTTCAACTTTCACTTTGGGCTCAACAGAGTGCCAAACAGTAGAGATATGCAGTGTTATGTGACAGTTTATAGCAGTGTGACTGTGGGCAAACCGAAGATTAATTCAGCACATTTTCTTACTAAAATGATAAGCCAGCAATGCAGTGAGCACACACAGCTCCAGCAATGTATGGAGAGGAGGGAGGGGGGGGGCTCACATACTTTTATGGTGTGAAATCATATGTTCTGTACACATTTTATGTTTTTTCAGCTTTTTCACAGCTCATCATCTATAAAAAGGACACTCTTACCTGTGCACATTCATTTCCTGAGGGGGCTTGGTGGCTTTATCATAGGCAACTTTAGCAGAAATCCCAATGGCGATGATGAGCGCTATGACCCCGCAGGTGATGTACACCGTGGTGTTGGTCTGGTCCAGCTCCGGGTCGTACGTATCACCTGTTGGCGCCGGTGAGGGGGGCTGGGTTTTGATCCAGTCCGGCGTGTTGTAGTTGGTGCAGCTCTTCTGCTCCAGCCGCTTCCCCCGGTCCGCGCAGCAGAAGCGCAGGAAGCAGCTGCCGCAACAGAAGCGGTGGTCGGTGTTGTTGCAGGAGAACTCTTTGTCGTACTGCCCGCTCACGTCGTAGTAGCCCAGGCAGGTGTCGTGCTGGACCGAGGGAGCCTGGACCTGGGTGATCTTCCCCGGGACGACCGCGGCCAGCGGGACCGCGGTGGTGCTGCCGTTGACCTCCTTCACCTTTGGGTTCCTCCTCGGCGAGGTTTTGCTCTTTTTATTGGTGGTGGCGGCGCACAGGACATTCAGCGGGTCTAAGTAAATCAAAAGCAGCAGAAGGTGCTTTATCCCCATCATTTGAGGACGCGCTGGTGTTTGTTCTTTGGCCTCCACTCTCTTCTGTCTGATCTTCCTCTCTGAATATCACTCCACTTCTTACCGAGTGGAGCTTCTTGCGGGGTTCTTCATCGCAGGTACTCCTTCATGTGCCAAGCTTTCACCGACGGACTTTGACTGGCAGATTTTGCGCTCATCAGACACACTAATCATCTTCTGACTTTGCTGTCATCCGGAATGGAGCCTGTTTTCTCATAAAAGTTCGCTTTGGCCAAATGTCCTCTTTGATTTCGGCTGCAGAGACGCGACACAGACGCGATGTCCTCCCGGGAAATCTGTCTGTTCTTTAACATGAGCTGTTGGTGATGAGTATGATCGACGCTCGCAGTTACACTGTGGAGAAGAGAGGCATGTAAAGAGAGATTTAGTCGGTAAAATAGGACCTCATGTTGGGCCAAGCATCCGCGAGAAACTTTTATCTATAAGCAGGCATTGTAGAAAGAAGAATTTGGATCGATAATTGGCAATAAGTGGACTGATTGGAAACCTGCGAACACTTTCAGCACCACGGACAGCGCCCAAGTTCCCATTCGGGTGTTTGGAGCGCTTCAGCACCAAAAAAGTAGCCGTGTTCGACCTTTTTCTCTTCTATTTCCACTTCAAACATAAAACTTTAGAGTTATTTAACTAGAAAATAGAAACACGGGTTGTATCTGAGTTGCACAGGGATTCAAAATGTCAAAGAAATCTCCTCCTTCTCCTTTATATTACGCATAAACTTTCTTTCATCCGACTTCCTGAGTGGAAACGCAGCATGGACTTCAATTTTTTTTTATCTCTCACTACAAAAAA
>NTHP01000829.1:18054-32222 GCA_003416845.1 Oplegnathus fasciatus | reverse complement strand
GGCCTCCTGGGTGAAAATCCTCCATTTGTTTGACCCATCCATCCACCCCAACCTCCATTGTCTGCAACTTCGTCGCTCTTTATACTACGTCACCTGACATGGCGTCAGATGACAGGCGTATGAAATGCATGCAAAATTGGACTTTGGTGTACACATTGCACGTCTGTCCACATTGTGAAACATGTGTTATTTGTACGCCTTTGGGTGAGAGTGGGTTGAGTTGTGACATATCATACCGAAGTGTTTAGTGGAAACGCGGCCAAAGCGTCAGTATTTGACGACCTGGGTTGGTGGCTGTAACCGAGCCACTCTGTTTCCCATTTAAAGAGCCAGGGCTGTGTATGAACACCAGACTTTTGTTTCAGCACACACACAGAACGGAAAGCTAGCGGACTGTGAGGAGATATTCTCTGAATTTGACAAAGTGTATTGGATTAGAATCGTAGATCACATCTTTAAGGCTTAAAAGCTAAATAGGTTTATTGTGTGTGTGTGTGTGTGTTTATTTACAGTAGCAGCTAGATAGTAGATTCAGAGTTACTTAGCTTCCCTTAATATAACACACAAGACACACTTAGATCTGCCTTCCTAGTGATTTAAAAGATTTAGAAATATTTTTTAAAAATGTGATTATTAACTATTCTTCTTCTAGTATCCTCTTTACAATGTAATTGAGTCTGTTTTTGTCTCCAAGTAGCCTACGCTATTCTTTCCTCTGCATTTTATCTCTAGTTGCTGTTGGACACTTTATGGTATCAGTGCATAGGGTTCAGGTTTGGTCAGGTCATGGGTTAAAGTAGGTTTCAAGGAGTATAACATCAATAGGCTATAAGCTGTAGGTGGGTGATTTTAACATAGTGACCCAGAGAAACATACTGTACATTGCTGAGAACATAAAACCCTTTGAAAGGTCTCCTTAAGATGATACTGAGCTGGGGGACATCGGACCCTGGGAACACTCCCGCCAACAGGAACTAACTTGCTAAATTTGATAACAGATACAGATTTTTCAACGACATCAGACAAAACGGCGCTGGGGTTTGCTCTGGCTGAATTTGAGTTGCTTCAGCCGCTCCCTGAAGGTCCGTCTCCAGAGCGGCCGCCCGCTCTTCTCCCGGCGAAGTAGTCTCCTTGCAGCGGGGAGTGAAGCGGAGAGAACATGTCACCCAACGTTAAAAACACTACCGCCTTTGTCCACAGGGACCGCCAAAATCAACTCAAAATGAAAAGTTCCATACAGCTGAACATTTTGGGATTCCATAAAAAGGAAGCCTATAAACATTTTCATGTCAGTAGTGGCTTCGTTCATGAAATATGCACAACTATTCCAGAGCTACAGATTTTTACTCAGTGGGGATAGAAGAAAAAGGCTTTGATTGACAATTTTACTTGCAAAATGTTATTTATTAATTACAAGACTCTCTTGAGGCAGAACAAAACATTGCAGTTAATAGATAATATTTTAAGTGATGACAGGGTGCCGGTGCTCTCTGACTGAGCTTGTTCTACTCTACCAACCCACCTGTCACCAAGACTTTTACTCCCATGTGGAAGAGATCCTGATGATCTGATGAATTATTTACCAAATATTATGTAAATGACGAAAATCTTTGTTGCCCTTTTTTTCATGGAGAGTGCTCCTCACACCCTGCTGGGAATATGTCAAAGTGAGAAAACTGATGTTGAAGTTTTCTTGGTGTACTAGATAAACAGATAAATTAACCTTTTTATATATGTTTCCAATGAGTTTTTATTTGATTTGGTACAGTAAATGTGGATTTGTACTAGTGTATAAATCAAATTTGATATGTTTGGTCAAGAGAATAAAATCCTGCGATGCTTGTAAAGTGAACTGGGAAAAAGCAGAGATGCCAACAAGACGCTACTGAACTGGATCCCCTCCATGAAAATCACAAAGGTTAGGGCATTGGTAGAGCCAATATCCAAGTCTTTTCGATCAATCTTCTCAAACATCTTTACGTTCACGATATAAGGCCAGCTGATTATTCCATTTTGACCCTCAGTCAAACTGCTCCACCGCTGTTTTCTTGAAAGAGGACTGAAGCATTTCAGGAGTCTCAAATTTTACACCCATCCAATTTTTGGAGGTGTTCCACGTAAATGAAAACAAGTGGAGTGTTTGTGATAATTAGATCCTTCCAATGAATTTGGACGTTAAGTTTTCAAGGATTTATTACAATGTTGGACTCCCAGATTGCTTTGAAGATACGGAGACACCACATTTTGAAGGTTTTAGTTGTATGCTGTGAAGTGTATTATACCTGAGTTATTTTTATGACTGGGCATTGTTTTTGAAAATGACTCCACTGACCAAAGTGACAAAGGTCTAATCCATCAGTACATTTATTATCTGTTCATTTTCAGCATTTGTCATAGTAGCTGTGTGTGAATGTCCTACATAGTTATAGTGTCCTGTGGGCGGAACAGTGGTTGGTCAAAGGTTAAATGGCTCTGTTACGATGTGGATAAACTGAATTAAAGGAAGAAAAGCTCTACGCCTAGATCAGCTTCTCTAAAGATGTTCAATGTGACAATGACAGGGGATCAGGGGCAGCCATAAAAATAATCTCTGTCTTTTCATCAAACTTGATGAAGCTGAGCAGCCAGAGAGGCCTGTAGGTGTGTCGATTCCTGTAATTTGTTTCTGTTTGACACACCTCACTGCTCTGTGATGCATAGAAGAAGATTATAAGCTACACTTCGTCTTCTAATTTGGACCTAAGTGACTGGATGAGTTGCACTTTAAAGAATATATAATGAATTCCTCAAGAATGCAAGGGTGGGGTCAAGGGAAATTAAAACTTTTATCGTCTTTGTTTGTTTAAATGTGTGTTTTTGAGATGTTGCATGAAAGAAGGGTATGAACGTAAAGAACAGAACCACAGTGCAGGAGGGAAGGAGGGAAAAAATGCAGAGATTTTTCTCAGAGGAGATCGGTGATTGCAAAGTAAATATCAAAACAGAAAGTCGAGGAGCAGACTGTGGGTGTGTGTGTGTGTGTGAGAGAGAGAGTGTGTGTGTGTGTGTGTGTTTGAGTGCACCACACCATCACAGGTGTTTTGCGCCGAGCAAACACGTATTTATGAGAAGACATCTGGCTGTCAGAGTTGGCGGGCAAATAAAGTGCAGTTTTAAGAGTGAACACTCCAGTCTTTAAGAGGGGCGTTGTAGCAAACTGTTATGTTTCTGCCCTGCATGTAAAATCAAATAATAATAAAAAAAGGTTATTATTTGTAGTAAATGAGAAACTTCCTGCTATGACCGTGTATCCTTATCATGCTGGTTTGCATGATTCTGAAAGAAAATAGAGTGTAATGAAAGATGCCAGAGGAAACAGAGGCCTTACAACTGAGTGGTCTGATGATTTCCTGCTTTTCATCGCTTGTGCAACACTAATGATCACGGGGGACACTAGATTAGAGGGTGTAAACTGTAGAACACAGTGCATTTGTCTTGTTTAGGTAAGACTGCGGTGCTAAACTCATTTCACCTCTGCTCCAGCCCAACTTCAAATTGAATGCTGGGCCGACTGCTTGTTTTCAAGAGAAGCCCTGGCTTGCTGTAATGAACGGAGTAATCCTTGGGCGCAGCGATAGTTCTTTTTCTCCTTTGGGTTTTTGCTGTGTTTTGTTAATAGCACCTTTCATGATAAGTGATTACCTTCATCCGTGTTAGCAGCTGCTGAAGGAAAACGCACAGTACGGACACACAATGAAACCTTCTGGCAGTTGCTAGAGGTCACATTATATGGCCAATCATCGCTTCATTTGTTCTCCTTAAGTGTGTCATAATTGTGACGGCCCGTGGCCAGTGCTCACGAGCGGTAATCATGAGTGACAACTCTGGCTATTTTGCGGGGCCTGCATGCAGTCAGCGCGCTGGATGTGTTGCCATTATTTCTGTTCAGCGGGCCTGACAGTATCTGGGGGAGGATTACTGCAGCTTCTCTGTACTCATGTTGTTGTTGTTGTCGTCCGCGGTGGTGTTGGTGCCTCGACTTTGCAGGTAAGACGCACCAGTAAACACAGCCTGCAGCCTGAGTGGAGAGTACTGCCTGTGACAAAGTCCATTCTGTCAGTGGCATCCAATCAATAACAGCCTCAGCGGCATCCCACTGCATGAGCTGTGCGCGTGTCGAGCCGGGAAGCAAAACGTGGAAAACAAGCCACCTCTCTTTTTCCAATCTTCTCTCCCATCTCGAGGGGGGAGAACTGCCTAAAACACCAAAAACAACAACAACAGCAAAAAGAAAAAACCTTGTCTCTCCTTCCCAGGGCTTGATCCCTCCTCCTCCCCCCAAGAGGAGAGTTGTTAAATTGTAGCTGCATACTAACAGCTTCCTATGAATCAATTACCATTTGGATATAAATGTCACGGCTTTGGAAGCTGTCACTGGGCAGAGACTGAGAGGAACCTGTGGTTTATTAAGGATGGAAAAGATGTTGAGGGTTTCATAAACACACACATTCTTGCTGATAAAAAAAAATGACATATTTCCAATTAAACTATCATCTTTCACTTGCATATGCGGCGCAGAGGCAGAAAATAGGAAATGGGAAAAATCCACAGCCTACATTGTTGTTGTTTTAATATTTCCACACAGTATGTGTGCAGTAAAATTGGATGGATTTTATAGCAGGTTGCTCTAATCTCCCCAGCGACTCTAAAGTGTGAGTTCTATACTGTATCATGAAAACCTAATTACGCAGAGTAAAGACAGGCTACGAAAACATTCAGAGACACTGTAGATGACCTTTGCTCTGGCAACATAAGCTTTGCATGTAACCGAAACAGAAGTCCAGAGAAAATTTCCTCGGATACAAGCAGTCACTGTCAGTGTTTTGAAGAAAGCAATAAGGCTGAGTGATTGAAATGTCAATATAACATTTACTTTTAATAACCTGGAGGCAATAAGGACTTGACGCGTATTATGAGAAGAGGAATCTCTTAAGCCCTCTTCCTCCTCACATGGTTAGTGGGCAGTGTTTGTTAAAAAGAGGAGAAGGGCTGATGCTCAGTCTAAACAAGATTGGAGTCATTGCTTTGACTTCATTCAGAGATATTGTATCCTGGCTCGGGCTGCAAAACATTGGAGCTGTGTAACTTGGTTTTTGTGATATTGTCTCGCCATAATGTGAGTCTAGATGCAGGCGTGTGCAGACGGCAGGCCTGCCGCTTACATTTGGAAGATTTTGTGAGCCTATGAATATGTCCTCATACCCAGTACCCCAGATCACAGGGTGTTTTTTTAAGTTTTGTCTTTAATGCATTCTCTGCTGCACTGAGCTTGCTGTATTCTTGCAGGGAGTGACCGCCTCAAATATCACATCATACTCGACATGTTTCATATGTGTTTGCTGACTCTGTTCAACAAATATACTGCTTGTGGGTCTATGTGACGGTCAATGCTCTGCTCAATCTTTTGTCCTCCTGCGCTGCTGCTCGTGTAGCATTTTATAAGTCCCACCTCCGCAGCCACCTGTATCCATTAGGAAGGATTTGGTGTATGTTTGCTGGGAGTGATAAATCCATACATTCAAATACACAGTTTGCTGACTAAATGTTCAACAAATGAGTTTAAATTAGCAAGATGAACAAAACAAATGCAAAAATGGGGATGGTTTGATGAGATCACATCTTTACTCTTTTGGGGTCTTGTGATTTTACATAATGTTCACTGTTAAATCCACAGCTGAAACATGTCATTTCCACTTGTCCATCCGTAGTGATGAATCCAGTTTTATGCAGTTAGGTGTGAGGATTAGCAGTAAGTTTTCTCTGTGGCTATAATATTCTCTTCTCCAGGCAGTCGATGCCTCCTCCTTACACCAGCGCAAACGACCTAATTCCTTATCAAGACTTGTGTCCCAAAATTACACTGCAAGGCTGACAGTCCTCAGGCGGTAGCTTTTAACAAAAATATGCCACTTGTGTTTAACAATGTGCACATCTCCTTTATTTTCTTACATTTATTGTTATATATCTGTGTGTGTACTCTGCACAGTGTTGACACTTGTAAAGCGTTTTCTTTCAGGATGCCAGAGTGAACTTTGAACATGCCGGGGCACATCGTCAAAGCTACAAGAACACAAAACAGCCATATGTCACCAGAATTGGAAGAGCAACTTTTTCCTGTGGATTGTAAACTCAGTTATAGCACACGCCCTGCAGAGCTACATGGGTGTCTTTGCTTTCTCCTCTCCCCAGTTATTGTTTTTAAACTGAATTTTAACTTGTTGGTGTGTCTCCAAAGGAAAATGAAATCTAATCAGCTTATTATATATATATATACACAATAAGGACAAATATTGAATTGTGCATATTGCAGAAGGTGCAGGGGAAATGTTTGGGTCCAGCAGCATAAACACAGAAGAATGAAAAAGAATGAGGCGATTAAACGTCGGCTGAGGAGGAAAATGTGAAACTCTTGAAGCAGAAATGTTCCTGCCTCTGCCCTTGCTTTTGTTCACACTTTGAGCGTGTGTCAGTCTATGAATGGCTGCAGCAGGAAGATGCATGGAGCCGGCGCTGGCATGAGATGATGACTGATATGGTCACGTCTCACTGCTCACGGAGGACAAAATATAAGACGGGATCCCCATCCGGCCAGGAGTGAACTTTGCTTCATTTTGCCCACTTAATGGTCCAGCGCCACCTGCCAGTCGGCCTTTATCACCTCCATCACTCCACTTAATCAGAAGTGCTGGCTTAGAAGTCCCTCTAATCAGACCAATTAGACTTTAAGGCCTTGTCTTTCTGGCGGGTGTCCTCTTAGTTCAGGAAACTCTTTGGCTTCCTCCTGCCTGGCTGGCAGAGGCCCAGCCAAGCTTTCAGAGAACAACCTTGAGCATTATTTTATTTTTATATTCTACATAACCTTTATTTAACAATGGAGGTCAATTTAGAACAAATTGTTACTCACGATGATAGTCGAGATAAATGGGACTTAGGGTTAAAACAAAATAACACACAACAGAGGTATATGCCAACAAGACGATTAAATAACTAACAGAAAAGGGCATTTGGCAATATTTTATCCATTTTGTTTCCGTCACAGAAGACTCCACATCACCGGCTTCGTCATCATGTCTATAAAGCATCCGTCACAGTTCTGGCAGGCTTCAGTCAGTCAGACGAGCCTGTGAAACCTGTCTGACTAAACATCAAATGAGTGTATTTTCACACTGTGCAGCTGAGAGATTTAATCATAAACAAGGCACACATGGTTTATAAAAGGTACATACTGTCCGATTTCATGGCACGTGGAGCATTTTTCACAAACATCACATGATCTAGATTCTAAATGGTTTCTAACGCAAAGAGAAATTCATATACTCACAGTTAGCGCCGCAGTCAAATAAATTATAATCTGAAGAACCGGAGAACCGACTCTTCCTGTGACCTTGTAATAGTTTTTGACATTTGGGATTTCTAAAACATGTTTAATCTCAGGATAATCATGGTAAATCGGACAGCACTATCCATCATAGCCAATTGTAATTACCTGCATATAGATCACTGTCACATGAAAAGGGCCATTAAGGGGAGCTCTGTGTGTGAATAGAAAACATTCAATCAAAATGCCACAGGCAACACGACCGGCAGCCAAGAGCAGTGATTGAACAAGAATCCTAACCAGGACATCCCACGCTGATGGCACCGTTCCCAGGTGGGCCGGCTACGTGTGACAATCACATACACAGGTCTATCAGCACGGGGAGGGTTTTCTTTCCATGTTTGACCAGCTTGGTTCAGCTGAGCTAACAGCCCTGGTGGAATATCGCCAGGCCAAAAAAAACTCAAATAATGAAGCTAAATCTAACTTTAACATTCATTTCTATCATTATGACAACACTGGATGCATCAGTTTTGTTATGTTATGTGTCGCTGATATCCGGTCTGATCAGCTATATGAGTTTATCAGCAACCAACACTGATAATCAGAAGGGGTTTAAAAAACACCAGTTGAACTGTATTGACCACTTGTCTTGATAATGCAGCCAATATTTTTGGTTCAGTGGTCTGACCTGACAGCAGTTTCACAAATCAACAAAGTTGAACCAGAAAGTAGCTCTGTAGAGTCTACTGAACATTTGGACAATACAGAGTTTGGGTAATAATTTTAATATTTACCTTTTTACACCCAAAAAAAGGGGCTTTAGATAAGGAATTGAAATCTGAGGGTGCCTTCACACCAAACCTGTTTCATTCAGTGCAGTTACAAGTGATGTGTATAATAAATGTATATACATATTTATGCAAATCATTTGGTAACCATGGTAATGCAGCCATGTAAGAATGTGAGTTCAGGGCTTTTTCTTGATCTATCAGAAAGTGAATTTAAGCACCAGTATGTAGGATTTAGGGGGGAAAAAATAGAATGGCAGGAATGGAACATAATATTCATAATTATGTTTTCATTAGTGTATAATCACCTGAAACTGAGAATCGTTGTGTTTTTGTTGGCTTAAAATGAGTCCTTCATATCTACACAGGGAGCGGGTCCTCTTCCATGTTGCACCGCCATGTTTCCACCAGCCTCATCTCACAAAAATACGTGAAATGAGCCCGACCTCTTAACACCGCATTACGTGGTGGTGGCACGTAACATTGTTAAAATTACATGTGGACAGCGCGACTTTCAAAGTAATGTATTTGAATTGGAAGATTCTTTCATGTCAGCACCTCGTTTTTGTGTTACATCAGTAGTATGAAGAGCAGAAAAGTGCACCAAGGGAGGTGGATGAGGTGGATGGATGGGTCAAACACAGGACTTGGATGCCGAAGATTGGAGTTCGTGTCCCCGTGTGAAACAAACAGTCAAATATCTCATCCCATGTGAATCTTTTCCTAAACCTAACCAAGTGGTTTTGGTGCCAAAACCTAATCAAACCGCGACCGTTTTAACCAAACTGCGACCGTTTCACGACGTTTAACCACGTAATAGAAAGGCTTTCTTGTTCTCCCACGTGCCCTTTGTATTGGAAATACATGAAATGAGCACAACCTCATTACATGGTGGTGTCACGTAGTTTAACGTAATGCGGTGTTTAGAGGTCGTAGTCATTTCACGTATTTCTGTGAGATCAGGTTGGTTTCCACAGTAGCCCAGAACAGACAAACCAAACACTGGCTCTAGAGAGGACATCGAAGTGGCAGCCACCGTAGGTTCTCCTCCACGCTTGGAAAAGAAGGGGTAAGGGGAGGGGTATTCAGCTGCTTGTAATCTGCAACCTCACCACTAGATGCCCCAAAATCCTAAATACTGGTTCTTTAACACAGAGGTGTGTTGAGCTTGTGTCCTCCTCTGTATGTTTTTGTAGTTCCTCCTTAAAAAGCGAGTGAAAAAGTGACCACACAGTAACTATCTCATAATATTAAGGTACGAAATACCTCTTTTTTCCCCGTCTTTCTACCTATTCGTTACTATTCAGTGCTGATTGAACTGTCCATTGAATTAGTTACCTGTCAGGCCATACGGTTCATTAGTAAAAAGCCAGTGTTTCATTAGTCCAGACCAAATTAACCAAACTATACTGTAGATGTCAAAACAACCCGATGATTCAGATGATGATTAATGGGAAAGAAGAGAAGAAAATCTCAAGAAAAAGCTATTCAAACTTAGACCGTTTATTTCTGACTTTTCTCTAATATTTTTTTATTCTTTTTTATCTCGCAAAAGGATAGCAGGGATGGACCTCTTCACGCCTCTAACAGCTACAAATGAACAAATGAAACAGTCTGTGAGGTTTAGAGGAGAAAAGCTCTCTTTGGTTGAAACTGCTCACAGCTCATATTCCGACTGTGATGATGGGTCGCAAGCCAACATTACTTGATTTTAAAGGGTCACCTGCAAAAAAAGGTTGGACACCACAGCTTTGGATCATGTGGTTCGAATGGAGACTTTGATAAAAACTTGTCTAACTGCCTGTGTTGCTTACTGGATCGAAGGTGGTTTCGCAGAGTCCAAAGATTGAAGGTTATTGTGCAGGTTGAATAGATAGAGCTGTGAATAAAATGAGTTAATAAAAAGCCATTTCACAGCTATTTCAGAGACTTTAATAATGCAGACCATAAATTAGTGAAGGAAAAACCATCTGTATGCGTAAAGAGAGAGAAACTGAGAGAGTGAAATATCCAGGAGAGTAAAACGACTCACTGCTTTAGAAATGAATAGAGGGCAGTTCGTTTAGAACTAATTGATTTAGATCTTATGATAGTAGAGGATTAAGATGGCTATCAGCTGCTGTCATAAAATCCACCTTAAGTATTTTAAAATGTTTGGTAAAGTTATAAACGGGTGGAATCAGGTTTGGCAGAACAGAATTTTCTTTTTTTGTACCAGAGTACATGAAAACTGCGATGTAATATTCATGAAAACAGAAATAAATATTGTTTTTACAAATACTGTTTTCAAATTCATGTAAAGGTTGTGTTACATATTCTAGCCTCATTATTCTTCTTTGAGGAGACACCTGTCACTCTGCACATGATTGCTGCCTCTTCAATGGAGTTACATGTTTTTCAAGTTAGAGTGTGATGGAAGGTACACAGATTATATTGAAGCATAAATATGGCACATTTGGCCGTAGAGGCGAGATATATTCACCATATCTAAAAGCAGATGCATATACTTTTTGCTTCTATTAGCGCCTGACAGGCAAATAAGTGGTGTAAACTCACACTATATTGATTATGAGTTTGTTATTGCCTCTAGCAAAAATACCCAGGAGGGTGTTCTTCCCTGGGATTATGGCTATGATGTTGGTGCAGCACCAAAGCACCCATAATCACCGAGAACATCCTGAAGGTTATTGCAGCTTTAATACAATGGCTGCAAAAGTCTCTGAAAAGTTTTCTCCCAAGTAGTAAACATAAAAAATAAAGTTAAAAGTAAATGTCATATAAATATAGGTGAGCTAGCAAGGAGTCAGAGAGCACATCCCAGAGGTCGCACAATCCTCTAAATGTGTGGCTTTTATAGTAAGAAATATTTAGAGGTTTTAAACTGGAATCTGATCAGCATCCATCTTTAAATCTATTATATACAGTATGTATGCTGAAGAAAATGGTGTCAGATATTTTTATATCTTGGCCAAAAATGTGGCTTAGACAAAGACAATACGTTTGCTTTGTTGATCAGAACTCCTGAACTGTGAATCATGAACAGTGCTTTCTAACTGACTCTGGATGTAACTGGTCTCTTCATAGATGAAGATGGAGAACCCTGCAGGACTCGAGCTTGTAGAGCACATCAGGTTGAATGTCAATCAGTAGCATTAACCAAGTTTAACATACTGATATGTGAGTTTTACAGCGACAGGAGACGACCGACTGAGCTTGATGAAAGTCAAATCTGTCAAATTGGAAACAATGTAGTACAGTAGTATTTTACATGGTAATGTGTAAAGACAAATACAGTGACTGTATGGAGAAACAGGAACAGAGGTTACAAGCTGAAACTACACAAAATCCTTGGCTCGGTCGATATACATCAACAGCTCTGCTCTTTTCTTCTTCTGTGTTGGACTTTTGAGTCCACCGATCTTGCTTTTGGCTTTCTGGGGCGCTGAATGGCGCAGCCTGTGGAACTTTTGGATTTTCATGTTGGTTTTTGCCCTGGGCAAACATTTTATCATTCTGGGCCAGACAGACATCGGTGGGATCCCAAAAGCTGTTTTGAAGATGCAACCTGCTGCTGGATAACAGGTAAGAAAATTATAGATTTTTCCCCTGAAGTTCAGCAGGAAACATTATGTCTCCAGATCATGGAGTAACATATGGAGTGCTGAGGTCACAAACTGGGCTAGTAATTACCATGCATTCTTAAATAACCCAACTCACACATCACTACAGTGTTTGGTAATTAAGTTACTTCAAAGCCTTTCTTCATGAAATGTTCACATTATTTTGTCTATGTTTGTGAGTATCAGCATGCAAGTCCTTGGTGGACGTGGCAGACCAACATGGAGAGGAGCAGAACCGAGGTTTTGGAGCAGCGTGCAGCGTGAGCTGCGTCCGTTGGGTTTGGTTTTCTTGCTGGATTTCTCTGCTCCCCGCTGAGGCTGTTCTGGTGAAAAAGTCTCTGAACTGGGTCACAGCTGTGCTGCACACAGTGGCACCATGGCACATTTCTCTGTGAGTGAGGACTATCTGAAGGCCGGGGGAGAAAATGAGCGTGCTTGTTAAACTGCCCCCCTCCAAGTAAGATGAGAAGAGCGAGAAGCCCGAGCAATAAATCATTAATCCACCATAAAGGGGCTGGGGGAGGAAAGGCAACATCTCGCTGTCTTTTAATGTGAGGTGGATGTATGTCACCGCAGCTTGTACCTCTGCCACATCGGTATGGCCCTCTGGAGATGGAGAGAAACTAGAAAACAGAGTTTAGAGATAGGGCATAAAAGCAAAACAAAGAGTCTTTGAAACGTCCTAGATGGCTCTCCAGGAGAGGGCAAAGGCAAACCTCAGCTAGGTATTGGTGGGTCCTAACCCTGCTCTGTCTCTGCATTCATCACTGGAAGCAGCAATCAAAGAGCAGCAGTCAAAACGTATGTAGCACATCAACTCAACTCTCACTAGTGACATCATTTTTAACTCAACTGTATTTGCTGTAAAAGGAGAAAAACATAAAAATACATAATGCAAAGTAAAACATTATAAAGTGAACTTAACCATTTAATAATTTATGTATGCAAAGCTAATAGATTTAATTCCCTTCCAGCCTCGACTCTGGTGAGTTGGAGGTCTGGCATTAAATGACTTTGTCTTGCCCTCAATTACCGTGGGGAATAAAGATCCCCGAATCAGAGCTGAAGTGACGCAGATGCCCAGGTTATAAATTTGTATAATCTATAACTCTGTTGGCCCAGATTGTCATTAAGACACGCTCTTATGCACTCATTGTATTAATGGCTAAATCGAAAGTGGGACCACATACCTGAAAAGACTTTTAAGCAATCTCCATGATCAGCATTAATGTGGGGGGGTCTAAGGAGGTCAGGTCCAAAAGGTCTTTAAGCCTAGTTGAAGATTTTAGAAGAGGGGGATCAGTTTCCCTCCCTGCTGACAGGAAATATCAGCCTGCTGCGACATCCTTCTGCACTCGGTTTACAAAAAGGAAGGAAAACGCTACCAAAAACAGATGCATTCTTATTTATTTCTCTTGCTCATGTTTTCTCTTTTAACCCGGTCTGTGCTTCTCCCTCTGTTATGCTTTTTTACTCACTTGCGGGCCCTGATTTGATTCATGTCCTGTTTTTTTTATGTTTGTGTGGAACCCAGGAAGTGCAGGTGTTGCAGGCTGAGTAGCCACTGGGGTTTCCTAATAAACAAATAAACAAACACATACGAGCTCAGAGAAGCCGTAGAGGCTTGAAGGTATGAGAAAACAAAAGTTCCAGAAGGAGCGAACGTTAGTGGTGAGAAGAAGAAATGTGGTTAATGCAGCAGGACCAGCAAACGTACATTCACAGGTAGTTCTTGATGAGCTACTGCCGCGAAACGTGGCATCATAAATGACCACAACTCTTCACGCAAAACTAACAGTCCACATGTTAGCAGCGCTGTGGTAGTTAAAAACTAAAATGTCAACCTCATGGTGGCGCTAAGGGAAAAGTCAGGGGATCACCAACAACTCATTCATCCTCTGGGGAACATGAATGTCTGTTCCTGACTGAAATATCTCAACAACTATTGGATGGATAATCATGAAATTACAAAGAGGTGGGCCGACCTGCATCACCATATCCACAGAGCCACGCCACTGCTATGGCTACAAATGAAGTTAAATTAAAGATATAATCCTGAAGATTTTCATTTAAATAAACGTCTGTTAAGTCACTATCTATCGCCGAATGATGCAACACAATGGTGATTGATCCTATGGCCCACTGATGAAAGCCCTTGCATTTGCTGTATTACGACCTGGATGTCGGGAGCGACTTGCCTGGAAAAATCACAAGCGGAGCACAGTTAGGCTTTTAACGCCACAGACTCGCTCTTCAACTCACCTGTGTGTGAAGCGGCGTGCTGTTTTTTCCAGTCTCTGCTAGCGTTGTGAGTAAACGGTTATTATGGCCGAACAAACAAGGAAAAGGTCGATGACTACAGACGGAAACTGAAACTGAAGTGAGGTCCAAAAACACACC
>NTHP01000828.1:165640-189066 GCA_003416845.1 Oplegnathus fasciatus | reverse complement strand
GTGTGTGTGTGTGTGTGTGTGTGTGAGACAGTGTGTGTAACTGTGTGTGAGTGTGCGTTTAGTCAAAGTGATTTCTGTCTAATTTCACAGTACAATAAGCTTAAACTCACCTGCGCTCCAGTTTGTCGAACACACACACACTCACACACAGCTCCACATGGTTGGTCTGATGAATTATGGATTAAAGTAACTATTATTAGAAAGTAACACATTTCCTATCCAGCTGAAACTGCACAGCTAATGACTCAACACACACACACACACACACACACACACACACTGAAAGGCACCTGAGCGTCGGAGTTTACTCGATCAAAACGGATTCGTACGAAACTACTGGCCCACCCAACAGTTCTGATGAAGGATACTGGAAGTTTTTTTTCTCTCCCAGTGTCATTCCAGTTTCTGCTGATCCACAGAACTGATCTGAGATCAGTGACCTTATTTCCACGATACATGTTTTACCAAACGAGCTCACATAATGAGTAAAACGAGCGCACAAACTAGAAAGAGAAAAGCTGTTTACAGCTGGACAGTGTTTGATGTTTCTGCTTAAAATGGCAGGAAGAAGAATTCAGATCATTTACTTCACATAAAAGTTACTTTACTATAAAGTTTTGATACCATGATATAAAAATATTCACATTACATGTACAGAAGGGTTATGGTTGTGTTGTGGAGCTTTACAGTATCTATAGAAATCTTCCAGTAGAAGTACACAGTAAGTAAAGTACAAGTACCTAAAATTGCATTTAAGTACAGTAAATGTATTTACCACTGCTTCATCAGTAGACTAATCGATTAATTGACAACGACTTCCTGTTTTCACCAATAACGTCACTGTCTGCACCCACACTGATCAACCAATCAGATTGTTGCATTCTCACCTTGATGAGCCACTTCAGCTGAAAACTACTCGGAGAGTTTGAACATGAACGAGTTCATTTTGTTTTTGGTTGATTGTGTTTTAACATGAAGTCACAGCTGGAAACAGACGACACATCTGGACACAAACATCAGTCAGCTGTGGGTCGCGTCACTGAGGCTTATTGTTACATAACACACACACACACACACACACACACATGCACACTCAGTGCTGAATCTGCCACATGTAATATTCCTCAGACACTCTGGCTCAATGTGTGTGTGTGTGTGTGTGTGTGTGTGCTATAGATCAGTCATTAGGTGTTAATTGGATAATTAACGTGTCAACATTATTATTGATCACACTCACAGACAGCAGAGGATTGCTCTTTTTCTTCTGTCAGTTTTCTTCATCTTGTAACTTCAGCACATTTGGAATTCAAACTAAATGTCTGTGGGTGTAAATAAAGTTTGGAAACACTGGAGAGTCCAGCAGGTAGAAGAGCTAACAGCTGCTGAACTCGAGTCAGTCTGAGACTAAATGTGTCACACCGATGTAGACTGATGTGGACCAACATGTGGAGACCACAGCAGATTTGTTTTGACTCAACATCAGTTTTGGCCGAACAAACAAAAAGCACAAAAAAAGCTTTTTTGTCAAAGTTTGTCAAATTTTCTATTAATTTGGTTATTTTTCCCAAATTTAATTCAGTGTGTTTTATCTATAGTTTGTAGTTCTGCTGATACATTTAAAACATGATCTAAAAGTTTTCTGTCAGGAAATAAACTCTGGTGAGTTAAAATGTTAAAATTAATTAAAAAATGATTCATTTGTATAATTCTTCATTTTTCTTGGACTGAGAATAGTCACATTTATTGACATGAGTTTAAAACAGGAATCTGCCTTTAAAAGTCCATCATGTGTAACTCTGAATCACTATAAGTGTGTTTCAGGTCCCCAGATGGACGAAGCATCAGTTCACCCAAAACACAAGAAGCATTTCTACTCATTGACTTCCGTGCCTTCCGTGTATATATATATATATTTATATATATATACATATAGACAGATAGATAGATAGAGATATCTGTTTAGTGCAGTAAAAATACAGAAACAATGTTCCCGTTGTTCAGGATGATCCAGCCAACATACAGAAGACCATTTTTATAGGACCTATTTCTTTGGATGGAAAGTAGATCTGGTTAAAAGTCTCCTGACATTAAACAACATTTACTCAGTATTTATCAGTAAAACTTCTTCATGTGTTTCAATCGACAGAAACATTCTGTCCTTCAGACTCTTTAAAGGATCATTTCTGCTGATTGTTCCTTTAACTGTGAACACTGCAGCTCTGTGAGACGCTCATAAATGTAAATCCACTGATAGACACAGTGAAACCAGCTGCTACTCAACTGTGAGCGTGTTGACCTGAATATTACTGACACACACACACACTCACACACACACACACACACACACACACACACACACANNTCTCTCTCTCACACACACACACACACTCACACTCACACACACACACTCGCTCTCTCTCTCACACACACACACACTCACACACACACACACACTCGCTCTCTCTCTCTCTCACACACACACACACACACACACACACTCACACACACACACTCGCTCTCTCTCTCTCACACACACACACACACTCGCTCTCTCTCTCTCTCACACACACACACACTCAGAGTCATCACTGCAGATAGTTTGAGGTGAAACTATTTCAGACATTCCTGAGAGCTGATAAACTGAAGAGGAGGAGAGAAGCAGAGGATCTGTTACTTATTCGAGTAAAAATACAAAAGTATCAGCATTGAAATGTACTTAAAGTACCAAAAGTAAAAGTACTCATTATGCAGAATAATATATATGATATTATTGGATTATAATTGTTGATCATTAATGTGTTCATCACTTTAATGTTGCAGCTGGTGTAGGTGGAGCTCATTTTAATCACTTTATACACTGCTGGTAGTTTAACCTGTAATAATACTTCATTTATAAGTTGATCGTATTTTGTTTTCATGATCTGAATCTGAAAAGCAACTGAAGCTATTAAATAAATGTAATGCAGTAAAAAGTACAATATTTCCCTCTGAGATGTGGTGGAGTAGAAGTAGAAAGGGGCATAAAATGGAAATACTCAAGTACCTCAAAATTGGAGGAGGAGGAAGAGGAGGAGGAGGAGGAGGAGGAGGAGGAAGAGATGTAAAACAGGAGAAGATAAGAAAAGAGGGAGGAAGAAATGAATTTACAGAGGCTTTACATACTGCAGATAAACAGGTACTGTGAACTGTGCACTGTGTACTGTGCACTGTGTACTGTGCACTGTGTACTGTGCACTGTGTACTGTGTAACTGTGTAGTTTCTATAATATATTGTGTAGTCTGTCATGTCTCTGAGCCAATCACAGCAGAGATTTATGACCTTGTGATCGACTGGTCAGGATCACCGAACACCTCCAGCCTAAAAAGAATCTGGTCCTTCATGTTGTACTGAATTTAATTCAGAGTTCTGCTGTCTTTGTTTCCATTTGATGACATTTACATTTAAAAAAGATCTTTAGTCACTTTGAAGAAACGATCAGAGAAAATAATAATAATTCTTTAAAAGGGTGATTTTCCAACTCAGTGTGTTTCCAGGTGTTTCCAGGTGTTTCCAGGTGTTGTTTTAAAAGTAGTACAAAGCCTTTAGTGTCTCCAGCTGTGTGAAGTCTGATAAATGTCCTCAAGTGATGTCACTTGAGTCAGCGTAAGCTGATTTTTTGATGTTTAAAATCTGGCATTCTTTACATTCATGTTAACTTGCTAACACTCTTCTTCTTCACTGTCTTTGTTGGCAATGTTTCTCGGTGTGTTAGCGCCACCAACTGTCAATCAGTGGAATATAGTGAAACCAACAGATTGTGAATGACATGTGCGTCCTCGTGCACGACACAAACAAAACCCAGCTGTAGAAACATGGATCCACAGGGGTCAAAAGCTCCAGAGTCCCTTCAACCAAACCAGGCAAAACACAAACACTAAAATCCTGGTTACGCCCCTGACAGTGAACATCTCAACATACTAAAATATTAGGAAGGGACCACTTCACAGCCAGTATGGACAAAACAACTCTTTACACAGACACGAGACAAACCCAGCCATTAATACACAAAACACTGAGTAGTGCAGCTTTAAACAGAGTACACAGAGTATTCCTATTAGTACTCTAGATGACACACACACACGGTCGTGTTTCCATCACTTCAGAGGACTTTACATTGACTTACATTGATTTCCTGGATAACCGTAAACCAAGTCTTCACCCTAAAATGTAATGATTTACGTTGTGGGGACCTGCATTTTGTCCCCAAAAGGAAGGCAAGTCCCCACAATGTGACTGTGTATACACATTTATGTCCCCACAACATGAGTAATACATGTCCACACACACACACACACACACACACACACACTCACTGAGTGACTTACGTTTGGAGTCCTTCACAGTTTTCAGAGCTGACTGCAGTCGCTCCAACATGGTGAGCAGACCAGCAACACCAGAAACTACAACTGCACGTCCTGCCTGTCCTCCTGTCTGTCTACCTGTCTGTCCTCTCTGTCTGTCCTCCTGTCTGTCTACCTGTCTGTCCTCTCTGTCTGTCCTCCTGTCTGTCCTCCTGTCTGTCTATCTATGTGTCTCAGTGTGAGGCAGGTTGTGCCTCTGAAAGCGGACGAGCGAGACTGAGTATGAGCTGGAGAGAGAGACAGCTGGGAGAGGGGGGGCGTGGCCAACAGAGAGCAGCCAGCAGTGGGAGGGAACAGAAACCAACACACAGTCTCATGGTGGNGGGGGGGGTTGTTAACAGAATAACAGAAGAGATTATTGTTTGTGTTTTCAGGGGGAGGCACACGATGCGTTTGAGTGCTCTTTAACTGTGTTGTTAATCTTGTCGTTCCTTCCACTTGAATGAAGTTGAATCAGTGGAACAAACACAGAAGCTCAGGTGCTGCTTTAATCATCCAGAGACTCTTTCCAACAGTTACTGCAGTGAACTGCACACAGAGAGCTACCAGCGCCCCCTACAGGCTGCAGAGTTCATTACAGCCACACGTGATCCATTCTTAGAGTCTGTCCTGATATCAGAGATAACCACAGTGCAATTTACTGTGAACAGAAACTATCTTATATCTTATGTTGATAGATATTTTCCACATTTCCAAGATGTTCAACCATTTTCCATGTTCAAATTCTCCAGTTGCAGATGTGAATGTGTGCAAACGTCTCCACCTGTGCAGGTTTGTGCAGGATGAGTTTAAGGCCTCACATACTCATCCGTCACCATCACACTACAAACTCTATAAAAGTCCACACATCTTCTGAACTTAATGGAAGCATTTTGCATCACCGACGTTCTACACAACCTGCTGGAATCAGTGGAACTTACTCTTCTGGTATCTGATATCCATCAAAGGTAAACATTCATAAATTTGCTTGGGAATCACATAAATAAGACGCTCCTTATAACTTCAGATGTTCCCTCATAATCATCAAATTACAAAGTTTTCTTCAGGATCACAGAAACTGTCCTAGAACATGTTTAGTACCATTAACATGTTTCTGAGTGGCCGAACTTGTTGTGAAAATAATAAATATGACATGTAGTGACGACGAACCATCAGCCTGTAAATAAAGTCAGCTGAGGGTTCGTTCACTGGGACTCACCCCCATTGGTCACTTCCTGAGAGGCGATGACGAATCCAAAGCCTTCACCCGGCCGCCTCCTCAGCTCCACCTCCGCTGTCTTTACTCCTCCTCTTCCGTCCTTGGCCACTGCTCCCAGTGCTCCTCCCCCACCTCCCCCTCTGATGGGAGGAGGCCCACCGGCACTCTCCTCTACTCCCAGCAAATCACGTGGCTCTAAGGTCAGCGTCACAGGAACTGAGTCCAGGAAGCTGGTGCTCTGGATGAGGGCCAAGGCTGGGGGCCCGTTAGGCGTCTGGGCAGGAGGGGCCCCTGGAAAACAAGGAGGAGTGTGACTGATAGAAGCAGGATGACCAGGATGAGAAGTCAGCTGCCTTGCTCACTGGGCACTAGGCAGGAGTGTTATTACCTTGGTGGGTCCCTGGAGCTGGTAGGTGTCCCTCCTGGGGACTCTCCAGGGCCAAGCCGGCCTGGTTGAGTGGGGGAACGCCCCCCACCAAGGCACCCGTGGACGGGGAAGGCAAGTCGGCTAAAGTCGGGGGGTGAGAGGAAGAGGGGGTGGCCAGGCTGTGTGGGGAGGGGAGGGGCTTGTAGAGGTTGGGGGTGACGACTGGGGAAGAGATGGGACCTGGGGGAGACAGGAAATTATCAACTATTGTTGTTGATGCACAGAAACAGTTCCAGAGTGTCACCTGTACCTTTTATTGATGCCCATAATCGAATGTAGCTCATTCAGTTGCTAAAAATGATCATCAATGAATGGATTAAAGTTAGTGTTTGGGGGGTTCAGATTTAAGGTTCAGTAGTACCTCCTCTGTAGACCAGTAGTACCACCTCTCCCTGTTTGGTGTGTTCTTGCAGGACTCTCTGGACCTGAGGAAAGAAATGCACAAATGGTTATTGTTTTAATGGCTTTAAATGGAAATGTATATAATGACCTGCATCCTATCGCCTGTCAGCGTTAGGATGCTGCTCCTCCAGAAATTCTAATTTTTTAAATCTTCTGTTCACACTCAAAACACTGGAAACATGACAATATGCCATTCACTATGAAAGAAAATCAAAATAACATCCTGGCACATAAAGACTGAAAAGTCATCCAGCGGTGGAACCCAGGCAAGTTGAGAAAGTTTCAACATTATCCAAAAGTCCTCTGACGTGCAGGAGAAACAACCAGTCTCTTGTTTTCATTCCCTCAGGGTACAAAAGCACAGAGTTGTTTTTCTCTCAACTACGTAAAAGAACTTCAAACTAAATGGAAGAAAAGCATCTTGTCGCAGTAAATGGTTTCCTGGATCTCTACGATAGAACTTCGATAAGCTACCTGGACTTGAAGAAGAAAAACGATGCAAGGAAACACTTCACTCTTTGTGAGTCCGCCCACGAACAATAAGCACCTCTTTGAAATGGTTGCTGTTGAACCCCATGTTGTGAAGAATGGCATAGACACTCTTGTGATGGAAATTCTGGATAGCCAACAAGAGTGGAGCATTCCGATTCTGGAGATTCATGAGACTACCTTGAGCCTGACTGGTTGGATGAGTAAGAATCTTTTACCTGGGAGAAGCTGAGGCTCTGTACGTCTGCTCCGTTGATTTTCACTATAGTGTCCCCCGGCTGCAGCGAGGGGCAGTGCCTTCGATCCCAGACCCGCCTCACCACTGCCAGCTGACCTCCTTGTCCCCCAGCCGTCACGCTAAACCCCAGCCCCCCACTCTCGCTGCGCCCGAGGGCCACCGGTACAAGCTCCCCACCAGGAGTTGACACAGGCGACCCTGCCCCTAGGGGGAGCACCAGCCCTGGGTTTCCCCGGGAGGCTGGGGAGGGCGCTTGGTGATTGGCTGGACAGCCATTAAAGCCACAAGGTGGGACGTCTCTGGGTGGGGTCAGGGCAAGGGAAGTCTGGGGCATTGGCGGGCGCTGAACAGGAGCGCCAGGAGGTGTGGAGGAGGAGGTGGGGTTGTTAGCTGTGGTGGGGCTGGTGGAGTTTTGCAGTAGGCCCGTCTCTGGCTGAGAGAGGGGCAGTTTGGACAGAGTGTGGGAGGACGAGGAGGTGATGGGGAGCGTGGAGGAGGAGATGGGGAGTGTCGACGTAGACAGGTCACTCTCTGAAGACTTGGAGCTCTGATGGTGGAGGAGGGAGGAGGAGGAGAGGGCGGGGAGAGTGCTGCTGCTGTAGCGAATCAGAGAAGACCTGTGAGGAGGAGGAGGAGGAGCAGAGAGGAGACAGAAAACAGATGTTTTGTACTCTAAACAAACTTCAGAAGTTAAAAATGTTTTATTTGAAGAGGATCACCACTAGTACTTCTGTAAATTACTACTGACACTACTACTATTAGTACCCTGGTGCCAGACCTCAGAATAAATGCCAACATCTCAGATTTGTTAATGTTTGTTATTGTTTGTGTTGTGCTTATTGGTGGCTGTTTCCGTCGACATTGAAAACGGTCCATCAGTCAGAGCTTTATAGGTGGGATTAAGCATGGATGAGATTTGCAGCCGTGCAGGTTTTTGTAAGTGGATTTACAGAAATACAAACTCTTAAATCAACATTTTCTTTGATCAACATGATAAACATTAAGTTAGCTGCTCCTAAAAACCTCTAGCACAGCGTCTGTGTCCACTTGGCAACAACTACTCTTCCACATGAAAACGTAAAGTATAATCAACAAATGTTTGCACTCAGCAATACTGAATTGACTTTGTTTATAACAAGTAAAACAGAGAAAATCAGTGGTCCCAAGCGTCTTCTCTGTGGTACACCATAATATACCATCCTTGATTCAGAAAAACTACCGCCGTCAGCCCCTGACCAGTCATCTGTATTAAAGCTGTGGTAGTAGAATGACCTTCCTAATGCTAACACTGAAGCTCTTCTCACCTTCGTGTTCCAGCGTTGGACAGGCCGCCATCAGAGTCACTGTGATTGACTGCTGTCCTCTCTGGAGGGGGTGGTGGACCCAGTGGGGGGTCAGATGAAGTGGGGGTTGGTGGGCCTGTCAGCCCGTTTGTCATTGGCTGAGCAGCGTAGGAGGGCGGGGTTTGGCCCAGTCCTGGATTTCAGAGTGAAGGAGTTATATATTTGTAATTATTAGGCAGTTAACTGATTAATGATTACCAGAGTGAAATTAAAAATGGATAGAAAGATGATAGGTGGATGGACAGATAGATCAGCAGATCACAAAATGTGTGTGTTTGATTCTCTGTAGACATTTAACAAAGCAGGTGTCCATCTTCTTAAACACATGAAAGAAAGTTTCATGGATAAAACCCGAACAATGAGATTTTGTTTGTCATATCCAATCAAACAAACAAAAAACATACAGCCTCTCCTGGGGGTTTTGGTTCGGTACAAACAGCTGATCTGTAATTTGATTTTATTGGTTTGAAGTGTGATGAGAGCCCAGTGTGTCTTCAGCTGTTCTAACTTTAGTGCATTACATCCGAGAGTTTCTGGCTAAAATAGATGGTCATCTTCCTGACCTGGCGAGCTGCCGTTGGCGTCGAGCGTTCGGCTGTAGGTGAGGTGTGTCAGGCCACGGTTCACATTGGGGGGGTTGGGGGGCTCGCTGGGAGTCTGTGGCTGGTGAAGGGGTTAAAAAGTCAGATACAAGGTTAGTGATTTAAACAGGATCACTGTTCATGCAAAATAATGAGAATAAAAGTTGTAGTATTCCGCACCGTCTCCAGACTCTGTTTGGGACATCCATCAGGGTTATAAAGCATCGGGTATCCTCTCCTCAGCACCACGTCCACACTCTGACCCATCGGCACCGACTTCAGCATCTCCACCACCTCTTTGTGAGAGCGACCCAACACACAGTTGTCATTGATGTAGACCAGGATGTCCGCTGGAGGACCAAAGACCAGGAGACACAGTCAGTCTACAGGTTGTTAAATCATAATCTGACAGGTTCAGTTGTCTGGGTCTTGTTCACCATTGAGGGTAAGATGGAACTGGAGGTGTACAGTCAGACTGCAGTCGTGTCAGCAGTAATGCAGCGTTGTACTGGACTGCGGTGGTAAAAGTACCAGTACAACAATGTGAAAGGACTCCACTACAAGTTTAAGTCCTGCATTCAAAATCCTACTTAAGTAAAAGTACAGAAGTATTATCAGCTAAATGTACTTCAAGTATCAAAAGTTAAAGTACAGCCTGTCAGAGACGCTCTGCAGTGTGTTTGGAATATATTAGTGACCAGGACACACTTTTACTTCCTCAGTGTGTGTTCAGACAGGAAGTGAAGCAAATTTTCACTTCACGTCTTTCATGGACATTTGACCGCTGGACCGTTTGTGTCGTCTGTGATGAACAGTCAATGTACTGACTGTATGTGTGTGTGTGTGTGTGTGTGTGTTGAGTTCAGCCTCTACATGAACTCAGAAGAAACTCTTTCTGTTATTTCCCTCCAGCAACTACTACTATAAGTGACTATATGTTACCATTATTAATACTATTATGTTACTATAGCAATAATAATAATAGAGTACTTTATTTTATTATATTACTACATATATATTACGATTACTTGTTATTACTCCATCTGCACTTTTACAGTGTTGGTGGGTTTCTGGGGAACTCATTTCTTCTATAGTTTCTCCTCAGATTTTGTTTCTACTTTTGTTCTTTTCTCCGCTGTTGAGCTGTGTTCAGTTTTCTGCTCTTTCCCAGGAGATTTCATGAACTGTGTGTGTGTGTTACATTCCTGACTATTTATCCTCAGTGCACGTGAGCAGGTCTGACAGTGTGGGAGAGAAAGGAGGCTGTGTGTGTCGGACAGATTAAAGTGTGAGTGTGTGAGTGTGTGTGCGTGTGTGTGTGAGTGTGTGTGTGTGAGTGTGTGAGTGTGTGTGTGTGGATTAGTTGTAGATCATGAGATTGTGTGCCTGAGAAAAATAAAGACCTGAGAACGAAACAGCAACATAATCCTCCAGAGAGCGAGCATGTATTTAAACCTCTGTCTGTTTTATAAGAACTGAATATCTCCGGTCTGTCTGTGTATTGAGACCTTTTTACCTTTTTCTCAGCAGACATCACTGACCTGTCAAACACAGGTGGAACTAATAACTAATAATTGCTGCGTTGCAGTTGTTCATGTTATTAGTTCCACCTGTGACGAGTCAAAATGTCCGCTGGGAAAAGATACAAGAGTCTGGTTAATGTTCTCTGATGGTGGGAGGATCGGACAGAACGTGGAGTTTAGACATGTAAGAACACTGAAACAGGTCAACATCTGAAGAAGTCTGTCGTGCTCTCAAGTTCACTGTCGGTACAGCAGGAGAGGTTTTTTTGTAAAAAGTTGTATTTTTTACGTTTACACCAGAAACATTTCAGTAAAATTCATTTTGTGTCTTTTTGTTATTATACTGGTGGATAAAAATGAAATCCCTTAAGTCCATCAGCTGCTTCAGAACAACAAAACTCAGAGGCACCGGCCTGCCTGCTGAGTTAACAGCAGTCTGGTCATTGAACACCTGTGCACACCTGCAGCGCTGCTGTAACGTCATCAGCTGACATTATGTCCACGTCATCGTCTCCCTCGAGCTCCTGACCGTCATTGTTGTTGTTGTTGTTGTTGTTGTTGTCAGACAGTTTTTTCTTCATCTCTGAGCTTCAGTGTGTTTACTTCTTATTTGTAGCATGAGCATGATTAACATGCTTGAAGCTCACAGGCCAATGATCGAAAGCACAGGAAGTTTATCCTTAAAGTCAGGGATCAACTGTCTCTTGTGCACAGTTACCACCACAGAGCACATGAAAGACTGGAACCTGACTGGCTGCTGTCTTGCTCTGCTAGATGGACCCTAATATGCATATCTGGTCAGGAGGATTTACTGTACACTTACTTGAAAAATTGTCAGAGACGCAGCAGTATTATAAACAGTATCAGTACCTGTATTGAGAGCAGGTGGTCCTCCAGGTGTGACACTGTACACCTGTAGAAACTCTCTGGGTCGACTTCCTCCGACGATGTTGAAGCCGAAACCTCGAGGACCTTTAGACAGCCGAGTGTGGATGGAGTAACCCTTCAGCTGACTGGGCTGCTCGGTGAACTCTGGGACTGAGGCAGAGACAGAGACAAGGTCAGTGAGAGGACAGGTGAGGACAACGGAGGACAGGTGAAGGACAACAGAGGACAGGTGAGGACAACAGAGGACAGGTGAGGACAACAGAGGACAGGTGAGGACAGTGAAGGACAGATTAAAATCAAAACGGTCCAAATCTGAGCAGCAGAGGAGAGATATCCTGACTTTTAGCCCAAAAACACTGGATCCTACATTTCCCATAATGCAGCTGGGTAGTGTCTTTCATTACAGCCTCCCTGACTGACCAGTTTGTGTATGTTAGACATCTGTAGTCTGATGACATCACTGTGACATCACTGTGGCATCATTGGGGACATTAGAGACTTCCTCTAAGTGAAGCTGACGAGTTAACTGATCTTCATCTGTAACGATGATGATGAAGTCCTTCAATAAAAGAAGTATTGAGATCTTTTACTTTAGTAAAAGTACTAATACAACAATGTAAAAGTACTCCACTACAAGTAAGTACAAGTATTATTAGCTAAATGTACTTAAAGTATCAAAAGTAAAAGTACTCGTTCTGCAGAAAATATCATAAAATTAAAACACTTACTTTCCTCCACTGCTGAGGACAAACACTTATTACAACCTCAAACTAAAGATAATAATATTAATAATAATAATATTAATATTAATAATAAATACATAAATGAGCTGTTAAATGTATTTAAGATGTAAAAACAGTGAAATGACTGACATGTTCACCTGTATGATGTCATTTAAAACTGTTAAACTGTGCAGGTGATGTCAGATAGTCAGAAACAAGAGAAGAAGAAGAGTAAAGTAGAGCTAACAGGATGTTAATGTGAGTCTGTGCTGCCCCCTGCTGGCTGTCAAAACAAAAGTCCCACATACAGTAACAGGAAGTGACTTTGGATCAGTTTGGATGTTTCAACAAAAAAACAACTTCCAACCAGGAAAATAAATATAGAGATGAAACGTTGGAATATTAAAAATATAATATAATTTCACTTCAGTCACAACTTTAGCCTTTAAGATATTATTTGTTATAATGAAAATAAGTCACAAACTACTACAGTATCTGTATTTTACAACTTTAATATTCATAAAAACACTTTTTAACTGTAATGTTTTCTCATTCAGAGCTGTGAAGTCAAATAAAAATACTGATACATTAATGAATAAAAACAAACTAATAAAATGTGAATAAATAAATAATTAAAATAATCACAACAAATAAAATTAATATTTATTTATTTATTTGACTTAAATTAATGTAATAAAACAAATTAAGATACGTTAAACATACAAAATAAAATACACTTTGTCTAAACAAACCAATGAAGGAAGCCAAACAGTAGGTGCCGCTGAGTAACTGCAGATAGATAATCAATCAATCAAACAGACAGATAATCAGTCGATCAATCAATCAGACGAACAGACTTACGTTCTGTACAGGAAGTCGTCTCTTTGTTCTGAGTTCGAGGATCCAGCCAGCTGGTTGTCTTTGAGTTATGACTGAAAGAGAGGCATCATCATCATCATCATCATCATCATCATCTGTTCTAAGACATCCATTGTCACAATGAATCCTGGGTAATGTAGGAACAGTGGAAATCATCAGAACGTGATGTAAGTTACAATTCAGTGTTTTCTTTGTCTGGTTTGGTTTTTGAAAAATATAAGGAGTATTGGTTCAGGTAACGAGGCCTTTTAAGGATAAAATCCTTCCTATGTACCAGACTCCATTAAAAAAACATTCAATTTAATCTTAAACATCCTTAAAGTGTCCACAGCTCACCTAAATATAGTCAAAATCAAACTGTCAATTCAGCTGAGACCAAAATGAAAAATCTTATTATTGATGTTTTTAATTAATTAATCATCCTCAGTATCATTACTTACTCAATGTAGTATGGCTCTCCTGAATCACTGAAAGCCAGCTCCCAGTTTTCGGGCAGCGGACCTCCTCCTCCTCTTCCTCCTCTTCCTCTCCCTACTCCTCTTCCTCCTCCTCCATTCTCTATTCCCTCCCGACTCCCCACCGCCGACTCCCATGATTGGCTGAGAGGCAGGGTGGTGGGCGGGGCTCCAGCTGAACCTGCTGACAGACAGAGAGAGAGAGTGTGTTAATGTTAGTTTAAATATGACACACACACAACAAACAAGAAAACAAAACACACACACACACACACACACACACACACACACAGTGAAGGTAAACTGAGGTAAGGTAAACACGTCTGTTTCTAATAATAGAAACCTGAACAAATCTTCAATCAACCAGCAGCTCACACACACACACACACACTCTGGTTGTATTTAAGCTGATCCAGCCGGTGGACGTTTTCCCAGACTGAAGATCATTTGGCTCAAACTGAAACTGAAGCTGCTGAAATCACAAATTAACTGAAGTGTTGAAGACAAAGTTTCCGTTCACTGATTGGCCGGTCTCATCTTTACTTTGACTTAACTTCTGTCTTTATTTGGACCAAAAATGTCCTCATACTCCAAAAACATGTTTTAATGTTCCAAAATATCCTCCTGTCTCAAAAATGTCCTCATAATGTAAAATGTCCTCATAATGTAAAATGTCCTCACTTTCCAACAACTAACTTTTACATGTTATTGCTCAGCAGCTACTTGATCCAAATACTGAAGCTCTTGGCTCACAACGATAGACTGTGATAGCTTTAGAGATAACAGATAAGAGATTCATTTGTGTCATAGTTTAGTGAATCCAGGTATTTTTCCAACTGGGGACCGGATCCAAAATGGAACCCACCCAGCACCTGTTTACAGGATGTTGAACTGTCCCTTTAAAAGCACAGATTCAGACAGTGTAATAAGTCAGGTGTGTTTTGTGTATTTGTACCCGACAGTCCGCTGTCCTCCTCACTGTTGTCTCCTTCCTCCACAGCTTTCTCCAGGTTACTCAGAGATTTGCTCCTCGTCCTGAAGTTCCTCAGCAGGTTTCGATGTTCCTGGTACGTGATTGGTGGACTCTCCGGACCGATGTGGACTGGGCGGGGCGTCCCGTAGTAGTTCCCTGTGATTGGACAGAGAGAAAAGACAAAAATGGGCCATAGTTGAACCAGTCACAGACGATAAAGAGTTTGAAGATATTTGCATTTAAATATGAACACAGTCAGAGATTTTATTATAAAAGAAGGTTTTGAAGTGTCGGATTAAAATATTTGGGATCATCAGTCAGACAGACGCAGGTTCAGCATCGTCACTTTGTTTAGTGTGAACAGAGATATTTATGTGTGAATTCAGTTTCTATTTTAGTCTCATTAATCCCATCAGATTAATACTGCAGAGAGAGAGAGAGAGACATAGAGTGGGTTAAAGAGAGAGAGAGATTTGGGACAGAGTGAGGCAGGTTTGCTCTTTGAAGGATTAGAGATAGAAAATCCTCTTTTCCTCCCAAACACTGTTAAAAAATTCAACGTCAATCACTCATCACATTTACTGCACACTGTAAAAAACATCAGTCTATCCCATGCTGTAAAAAATGTTGGAAATATATGATTTTATATGTAACTTTACCCTACACTGTAAAAAGTATTCCACCCTGTTAAAGACAGCCATTCTTCACATTTTAACCCACACTGTAACAAGTGTGGTGTTGTGTTGTTGAGGGTGTGTTTGTTTTTCACACCTTTGAACTTGCCGCTCTCCAGCAGAGCTCCAGACTCCTCCAGAGAGAAAAACTCCTCGATGGACACAAAGTTGTAGTCCACACCTGAAATCTCCCCGTCCCGAGGCTGCCGGGTCGTACCTGCAGGGAGGACAGCGTGATGTCATCACTGAGGGACAGGTGTTGTAGTCCTGTTACAGGTACGGACTACAACATACAGAGGTCATTACTGGATGTAAATCCAATGAACAGCTGTTGCTAAAAAAGGAGCCACAAAGAGAATCAAACCGGTTTTATTTCACGAAAATATGAAGGATTATAAGTTCCGTAATCAGAACGTGAAGAGGTCTCACTCTGTCAGTTTGTGTTGAGACCAAAACAGTAAATATCCCACTCTGCCGTGTGTGTGTACGTGTGTGTGTGTGTGTGTAAACTTCAGTATATTTCCCCTGATAACCAAACTCAGCCAGCTCTCAACGTTTCCACTCACACTGCAGCAGAGTGTGTGACCTCCAATAACACACACACACACACTGTTCAAACACCACTCACACATGTTTGGTCGACTTCCTGTAATCATTAACAGAGTTCATCAACACCTTATTTAAATTCAGAGGACAGAAACCTGCAGCTGCTCAGGCTGAACTTTAACATTCATTTAAAGGAGCAAACCAGGGTTTTAGTTCATGTTTTAACCCTTTCACTACAAATCCAACATGATGTCACCAGGATGACATCACAGTGAACACTGTAGACCGGGACCAGGATCACCTGATATTTTAATAAAGTGACTATAATAAAGAGTACTGTGTCTTGTATGAACGTGTGTGTGAGTGTGTGAGTGAACAGGTGTGTCTTACAGGGTACAGCCCGCAGGTACAGGTTCTCTCTGATGAGCTGCTGCAGCTGACTGTCCATAGAGCCCGGAGTGAAACACTTACTGAGGTACAACCTGAGGTCCTTACAGAGGGACGAACCTGACAGACAGACAGACAGACAGACAGAGAGAGAGAGAGAGAGAGTGAGAGAGTGAGACAGACAGAGAGAGAGACAGAGGGAGAGACAGAGAGAGAGAGAGACAGAGGGAGAGAGAGAGAGAGAGACAGAGGGAGAGAGAGAGACAGAGAGACAGAGGGAGAGAGAGAGACAGACAGGCAGACGCTCTGTGAATCAGGGTTTTAATGTGAAATTCACAGGTGTAAAGAAGGTAAACTAAAGATAGATAGAAGATAAAATAAAGCAGCATAAAATACGCCAAGAACATGAAACATAAACTAATAAAACAAAATAAATAAGAACAGTTTCTTAACTCACCTGGTGAGACAGTCTTGATTCTGATTGGATGAGGACAGGAGTTGAGGACTCCTCTGACATCACCGAGGGTCATCCCTAACACGGGCGTGCCCCCAATCTCTAAGATGATGTCGCCTACAGTGGCCCCGCCCCCGTGGGCCGCCGTGACGAACGGGAATTCGCCGTAGTCGGCCCCGCCCCCGATGGCCAGACCCAGCTCTCCAGAGCCGCCGCCCAGCGGGACGAAGCTCTCCTGGACCTGAAAACAAACATGGAGGACGGAGGTGACGTGACCACAAAGTTTAATCATCAGAGGGATGATTTTCACTCCAGGTATGAAAGAATTCACCGTCACCTTGGAGCGCCAGTGCAGCTTCTTCACCGTCGCTTTAGACATGGCGGCCGAGCTGCAGACAGGAAGAAACAAAGTTACTGAGCATGCTCAATAACACACTTTTTTACCTGCTTTAATTAAACTGGCTCAAACAAACAACAAACTCAGAGTAACGTTCACACCTGTATATCTGTAAAACGTGTAAACACCACCTCACATCCCTGACTACCTGTTCACACCTGTAAACACGTGAATCCCTGAAAACACTAATGATCACCTGAAAACACTAGTGAACACCTAAAGACAGCACATATAAACACACATAAATCATTGTGAACATCTGACACAAACACAAACACATGTAAAAACACCTTTCGACACCCATAATCACCTGTTCACACCCATAAACACCTGTTCACGCCCTTACAAGCCTGTTCACACCTATAAACACCTGTTCACACCCTTACAAACCTTTTCACACCCATAAACACCTGTTCACACCCTTACAAACCTTTTCACACCCATAAACACCTGTTCACGTCCATAAACACCTGTTCACGCCCTTACAAACCTGTTCACATCCATAAACACCTGTTCATGCCCTTAAAAACCTGTTCACACCCATAAACACCTGTTCACGCCCTTAAACACCTGTTCACGCCCTGAAACACCTGTTCACGCCATTACAAACCTGTTCACACCCATAAACACCTGTTCACGCCCTTAAAAACCTGTTCACACCCATAAACACCTGTTCACACCTGTAAACATCTTTACACAGGACAATTCAGGAAATTAAACTATTAATCTGGCACATTTTATTCGGGAGGATATTTTCCTCCTTGCTCCCTTGACAGGAAGCGTCCTCACTGCCTAACTAGGACACTTCTTTGCTTCCTCACAACCTAACCAAGAAGTTTGTTTACCTCCTCGCTAACTAGCTAGGACGCATCTTTTTCTTCTTACTTTCTTATTAGGGAGCTTTTTTACTTCCTCCCTCTCTTACTAGGAAGCTTCTAAACCAAACTCCAGTCAGTAAATCGAGGCTTTAGGAACAGACCCTACAGACGTGTTTTTATTCTGTCTGTGGTTTTAATTCGTCTCCTAGCAACAGTAAAATGTTGTGATGAAATGTTGAATCAGCAGAGAACAGTTTCCTGTGTCCTCCGAGGGTTTGGGATCAGTTCCTCCATCAACTCATCGACTCTGCTTCAGTCTCACAGAACAGCAGATGGTGGCAGACAGCAGGGAGCCACACACACACACAGTTATACACACACACACACACACACACACACACACACACACAGTTACACACACACACACACAGTTATATACACACAAACACAAATACATGCAGACCAGCCACTGACACCATTTCATTTATACACAATCAGACCCACAGGGAAACACACACACACAAACACACACTGCTAGACGTCGTGTATTAAATATGGATGAGCATATGTGAAGGTGGGAGTCAGTGAAGAAACAAACAACAACGTCCCTGAGCAGCGATTCAAACAATCTGAGACTTTAAACCAGAAATTTAACTGCTGAAATAAAAACTCGAGGAAGGAAGCTTTCTAGGAAATGAGGGCGTGAAGTAGCTTCCTAGTTAGGAATCATGGGAGTAAAGAAACATCCTAGTTAAGGTGGTGAGGAGAGAAAGAAGCTAAAGAAGGAGGTGGAGAAGCTTTCTGGCAATGAAGTAAGGAGGTAAGAAGCATCCTAGTTAGGTAGCGAGGAGATGCAGGGACCCAGGAGATATGAAAGAAGCTTCCTTGTCAGAACGCATGAAGGTAAAGAAGCTTCCTAATCAGGTAATGAGGATGTAAAGAAGCAAGGAAGGAAGTTAGGAAGCAAGGAAGTGAAGAAGCCTCCAAGTGAGGAAGCACAGAGAGAAAAAAATGCTTCCTGTTAAGGAAACATGGAGGTAAAAAGCTTCCTAGTTAAGTAGTGAGGAGGTAAGGATGCTTCTGACTTAGGTAGCGAGGAGATAAAGAAGCTACGTAGTGAAGTAGGTGGAAAAAAGGAAGCTTCCTTGTTAGGAAGTGACGAGAAGTGATGCTTCTCTGTAAGGAAGCAAGGAGGAAAGGATGCTCTCTAGTAGCTTCGTAGTCAGGTCATGAGGAGGCAGAGAAGCTTCCTAGTTAGGTAGCAAGGAGATAAAGAAGCTTCGTAGTTAAGTAGTAATAAGACATAAGCTTTCTAATAGTGAGGAGGTAAAGAAGGTTCAAGTTAAGAGATGGTGAGGCAAAGATGCTTCCTGGTAAGGAAGCAAGACGATAAAATGGTTCCTAGTTAGGTAGTGAGGAGGTCAAGAAGCTTCCTAGTTAAGTGGTGAGAAAACATAAGCTTTCTAACTAGTGAGGAGATGAAGAAGCATCCTTCTTAGGTAGTAAGGAGCTAAAGAAGCGTCCTTGTTACGTGTTGAGGAGATGAAGAAGCGTCCTTGTTAGGTAGTAAGGAGCTAAAGAAGCGTCCTTGTTATGTGTTGAGGAGATGAAGAAGCGTCTTTGTTAGGTAGTAAGGAGGAAAAGAAGCGTCCTTGTCATGTGTTGAGGAGATGAAGAAGCGTCCTTGTCATGTGTTGAGGAGATGAAGAAGGGTCCTTGTTATGTGTTGAGGAGAAGAAGAAGGGTCCTTGTTATGTGTTGAGAAGATGAAGAAGTGTCCTTGTTAAGTAGTAAGGGTCCTTGTTATGTGTTGAGGAAATGAAGAAGGGTCCTTGTCATGTGTTGAGNATGTGTTGAGGAGATGAAGAAGGGTCCTTGTCATGTGTTGAGGAAATGAAGAAGGGTCCTTGATATGTGTTGAGGAGATGAAGAAGGGTCCTTGATATGTGTTGAGGAGATGAAGAAGGGTCCTTGTCATGTGTTGAGGAGGTGAGGAGTCTTTGTGAATGGCCTGGAGGCCGGCTGGTGTTTCTCAAGATGTGCAGTGATACTCGTCACAGTGTGATGTCGACATGTGCTGCTATTAACACTTCATTAACACCTGCTCGCTCGCCCCGTCTCTCTCTCTGTCACTTCCTGTCTGTCACCTCGTTCACTTCAGTTGCTCACGCATCAAAATAAGAGACTTTTACAACATTCAGTGATTCAGTACGTGAACTGCCTGTACACTGTGTGTGTGTGCGTGTGTCGTACCTCTACAGATGAAGTTGGGTTGGTGTGTGTACAGCTGCCATATCCAGACTATCTCAGTGTTTCTCTCTCACCTCTGTCTCTCGTTATGTCACTCGCCCTTCGTTTTTCTCTTTCTGTTTTCCTTCACTCTCTCTCTCTCTCTCTTCATGTCTCTCTTTATGTCTCTCGCCCTCTCTCTCTCTGATAAGACTGGTCAGAGTACAGAGTGTGATGTAAGTCAGAGTGTGTTTAGGGAGTGGACTGCATTACTCTCTTTATGTATGCTGTTTGAAGGAATGTGTGCGTGTGTTTGTTTGTATGTGGTTGTGTGTGTTTGTGTGTGTGTGTGTGTGTCTGTTTGTTTGTATGTGATTGTGTGTGTGTGTTTGTGTGTGTGTGTGTGTGTTTGATCTATAGAAACTGTCTACGTGACCTTCAATGAGTACCTGGGTGGAGCAATGGTGGGGCATGCAAGCAGAAACAACTATGGCCGACTGTGATTGGCTCATATGCAAGACAGCAATGCCATAAACGGCTGTAATAACTCTTTAACGGAACATTTATTGTGAAAGTCTCCCCTCAGACTGACAGTAGAAGAAGAAGTTCAGTGAAATAGCTGAGAGCTGAACTTTATATCAGTAGAGAGAAGTTGGAGGTTTTCTCATTCACTTCAATAAAGTCAGAGTTTGATCGCAGCAGCATCTGGTGGACGTCAGAGGAACTGCAGCTCTGACTGACACTCAGCTGCTGATTGGTTCAGATGGCTGCGTCTCCCTAAATGACGGCACAGATGGTTTTCCAGATCAAACCATCACCAGATTAAACAGCTGAGACGAAATCATTTTAAAATGACTTCAAACCAGACGATCGGTTCCTGAACAGAAACATCAGACTGTGTCAGAAGCTTCAGAAACATGAGAGGGTCCCTGAACACCTTGTCAGGTGAGGACACTACTGATTGGTCTCTGTTACTGAATATACCATCCAGTCAACATCTGATTATATATTATAAATATTATTATACATTCATTCAGTCACAGTCATCTACGGGAACCCTCCAGCAGGAGGCTGCGGTCCATCAGGACCAGAACCTCACGCCACAAGAACAGTTTCTTCCCATCTGCAGCTGACCTTATCAACAAGGACCCCCACTGACCCCTGACTCAAAATCGCCCACACCCCCCACGTGTCGGGTTAACTTGAAAAGTGAAGCCAATGCAGAAGCGCCTTAAACCTGCATTCTTTGTAACGGCCAGCAGGGGGCGACTCCACTGTTTCCAAACAGAAGTCTGATTGTACAGAAGTCTGTGAGAAGATGAGTCGACTTCTCACCTGATTTATGAGCTCAGTAAACAGTTTCCTGATGAGTTTATGGTCTCAATCACTAGTTTCAAGTCTTCTTCAACACAGCATGATGTTCATTTAGTAAATTATGATGGAAAATAGACGATAAAGCAGGGTATGCTTTAGGGCGGGGCTACCTTGTGATTGACAGGTCACTACCACGACGACCTGTCGATCAGGACAGAGGCGTAGCGATGCGCATCCATGGCACTGTGTACATTTAAATAGCCTTGAACTTGTTTCGGGGTGTTGTCGTGTTTTCAGTTTTCACCGGAACATTTTAGTCGCCTAAAATGATCTCGTCCAGCGTTCAGTTGTACTAAAAGACACTCTGAGGAGTCGGCTGTTCATTTCTTCTGGTAAGTACATTTTGTTTTAAGCCTTTTTCGCCAAACTTTGCATCCTAATTAATATCACAGCTAACGTGAATTACAGATGCACCTTGCTAACCAAGCTAGCTCCACCCTCACGTCCAAATATGGTCACTTCTGGCTCCAAAAAAACAAGATGGCGACGGCCAAAATGCCAAACTGGAGGCTTCAAAACGGTAGTCCACAAACCATCGGGTGACGTCACCGTGGCTACGTCCACTTCTTTTATACAGTCTGTGGTTTTAACTGAACAAACTGAAAGTTTATCAGCCGTCCTTGGTGAGACGGAGAGATCTCTCTCTACATGTCGGTGTGTTCCAGCTGATAACTAGATTATTTGAGCTGAGTTGGGATTAAAGAGCGCAGCCTCTGATAGGTTTAATCTGTCCGGTGTTTTATTCTGATGATTTGAAACCAGCACAGACAGCAGAGAGAATCTCCCAGCATGCCTTGTGTGATGATAATGATTTGATTATAATCAGACATGATGGATCTCAGCAGAGTTTAGACGATGCAGTCTGACTGATGGGAGGATTTACAGGATGATATTTAAATGAAGCTGCCCTGAGCTGATACTCAACATCAGGCTGTGAAGATGAACTGATACCAGAGTCAGATCCAGAACTATGGATCCCAAAATCTGCATGAAATTCGGAAATACAATTCGGATACATCTTTCCCAGTAACACTCTCTCTGATAACAGTGCCGGGAGGTTCGAGTGTTGCTGATGGTGGAGATAAAATAACTTCCTGTCTCAGTATTATAAACCTCAGTGTTTCAGGCTCAGCGATCTGTGACTCTAAGTGTCTTCTCTTCTCCAGTTCGTCGTCTCGCCTCTCCAACGACACTCTGTGTTGTTTAAAGCACTTTTCAGTCAGCACACGTGCCTGAACTCATCTGAAACAGATTTTACTGGATAACCGAGTTTCACTGTAAAACTGATCTCAGTGCAGAAGAGAACAAAGCAGCAGCTCTGTGGGTGAAGAGAGGAGCTGAGGAGGCAAATTAAAACATTGAGGGAACAAATTATTAATGTGAGAGTAGATTTTTGAGAGTGTGTGTGACTGATTCATATTCAGCAGGTCACATGTAGGTCAGTCCTCACAGAGATCCTCGTAGTGAATGTGTGGATGTTTCACTGTGGCCTCATTTTCTTTGTTTTTCTGTCGAACTGTATGTAACCTATTTTTCATCCTGTGTGTGTGTGTGTGTGGTCAGCTGGATGCTGACTGACATTTCCAGCGTCTCTAATGAGGCTGCAGATCTTCAGACTTTAAACCAGCTCTGACACTGAAACACAGTCAAAGTGGGAGAGGATGAAAGTCTGAAATCTCTTATTCAGCTGCAAACAGCAGACACCAGATTTTATACGTGGCCCATCTCTGTTCACTAAAGGGTCACACGTCCAAAAATATGAACCAAGTTGATAGAAAAGGGACCCGAGGACAGTCAGACCAGGTCTGAAAGCCCCAGAGGATCAGACCCAGTGATGCTCAGCCGGTTAACGAGCAGCAGGACATGTTGTTGTTCCTGCACGTCACACTCTCTGTGAGGAAGATGAGGATGATGATGAGTCACCCTGACATACTGACACACAGACCTGAGACCTGCAGGACTCCATCAGACCTGATCAGAAGGCTGAATCTTCTGCTCACCAAACCCCGCCCCCGACCACTGATTGTC
>NTHP01000828.1:59121-69313 GCA_003416845.1 Oplegnathus fasciatus | reverse complement strand
GATACAAAATAGTTGAAAATGAGCTCCACCTCAACCAACTCCAACAGTCAAATCCTGCTTTTACATTAATGATGAGGAATAATAATCTAATGAGAGAATATAGAATAGTACAACAGGCACAGGGGACATTTTACTGCAGAGAGTACTTTTACTGTGAATACTTTAAGTACATTTTACTGATTATACTTACAGACTTTTACTGAAGTAACATTTTCAGCGCAGGAGTTTTACTTGTAACAGAGTATTTTCACAGTGTGGTATTAGTACTTTTACTGCAGTAAAAGATCTGAGTACTTCCTCCACCACTGCCATGAACAAACGTATCCACCATGTGTGCAAACAGGTCCATCAGCCACAGGGGGGCAGTGGTGTGTCGCTGTCTGTCATTCAGCCTCCTTTAAAATAAACGACTTGTGTCTGAAGGTGTGTTATCTCCAGTGGTGTGTAATAATCTGTAAAGCTGTCAGATAAATGCGTTGGAGTAGAAGTAGAAAGTTACATGAAAAGAAAATACTCAAGTAGAAGTACCTCAAATCAAGTATAGTACTTGAGTAAATGTACGCAGTTACTTCCTCTGACTGGAGAATAAATCAAGTAAAAACTGCAAAAATCACTGCAAACTGAGACTGAGTGTGTGTGTGTGTGTGTGTGTGTGCAGTGGGGGGGTTACACTGCCCCGCACTGTTCAAACTGTTTATGCATACCAGTGTGCTGTGAGGGCCTCTCTGTCGCAGCCTGTTTACTCAAACTTATTTTGGGAAAATTCCACCTCTCTGCTCGACTCTGGACATAAATCACTGAATCTGCAGCTTTGTGGGATGATAGTTTCTGTCAGTCACACACACACACACACACACACACACACACATTAGTGTAACTGAGTACATTTACTCGGCTACTGCAGACGAGCGTTTTCTGTTTTTTCCTTCATATTTCAGACAGAAATATTGTTTTTAATTTCTTTTATGTCACAGCTGCAGTTACAGGGAACAGTAATAATAATAATCATAATGATAATAATGATAAATAGTAACTGTCACCATGTCCTTCAGTCATTAATGGACACCATGAACACTATTTCTCAGTTTGTTTCTTGGTTTCTGTCGTGATGGAGTCCATTTATTAATCTGTTCATTCACTTATTAATTAGCGTGTTCATTTGGTTTATTAATCAGTGTTTATTAATGCGTCCCTGGTTTATCAATACGTTTGTGCAGTTTATTCATGTTTGCTCGGGACACTGATCTGTTAGTTTGCTCATTTTGTCAATCCATTCCTTCTGTTATTTATTAATAATTAGGGTTTATCAATTTATTTATGTGGTTTATTGATCAGTTGTGCATTTCATCAATCTTTCCACTGAACTATAATTATATACGAGTGGCCAACTTTGTATTCTTTTCTTTCTCTCACGATCCAGATGGATTAATTAATCCATTTAATCTATTGACTCAGTTTATTAATCCGGATTATTAACCTGTTTTGTCAGTTTTTAATCTGTTGTTTTGCTGCGTTCATGAACACAGATTCACTGAGATTATTGATCAGTAATCTGGGATTATTGATCTGTTTGTGTGAATCACTTCCCAGCTGTTTCTGGAGGTCTCACACAGGAAGTGACGAACAGCTGATTAATGGAGGAATATTAAAGGATATTCACCGAAAGGATCAATAACAAACATCAACAGAACAAGAGGAGGTGGATCCAGTTTTTCCTGCCCAACAGGGACGTCTGCTGGTGAACGTGTGAACAGCAGAACCTGATGTGGATCCAAACGGGGACGTTTTCTTTCTTTAGGTACTTCTGGTTTATTTCAAATACCTTCAAAATGGCGGAGAGGCACACAGGCTACAAGTATCTGAAGCTAGTAAGCCGATATGAGCACCAGATAGATATCAGATATCACATGAAAAAAAAACATATTTACAAATATAAATTAACACATATTTCAACTCCAAAAGACACTGTGACGGCAAAATGTATTCAAATGGTATAAAACTGGTAAATATAAGTGATAATGGAATGTCTCTTCTGAGATGAGGAGAAATCAGCTTACATTTATACTGTGCGTAGTGCAAGGAATACTGTCAATAATACAAATCAAAAACCAGATCACATTCATAACACCTTTGGTCCAAAGAGAACTGAAAGACGATGACAGAAACCCAGATGGGATTTGTGTGTGGATGAAAATGTACCGATCACAGACGGACTTCACTTCTTTTTTTTTTTTTTTGAATATTTTCTTTAAACATGCTGCCCTGGATGAAGCCACACATTTAGTTTGGATACAGGTCCGACAAGCACAAAAGTCCTACTCAAACTAATCACAAGCAGCTGAACGGTGGCAGTGGGCTCGATCGTCTGTGGGAAGAACCTGAGGCACTGGAGAGGTGGTGTCGTACATCCATCTGTAGTTCATAACCCCGCTTTTACACCGTCTAATAAAACACAACCTGCAAACTGAGAGAAGCACCGAGAGCCGTTAATGATTCATCAATCGATTCACGATCAAGAATTTCTCTGAACACTCAACAGTTTTCATCAGGAAGGTAAAACCTGTGTAAGCTTTACTCAAAGTCCTCTTATTAGGTTTTCCTGGGGCTTTCAACTGCACCTCATGGTCTTCATCATCGGATGGAGCAGTTACATGATAGCAGGTTACGCAACCACCTGTTATCACATGACCAAAAGTTCAAAATCCATTCACACGATGACAACTGAGCAAACAAAGACCATGAAATGCGAGTGAAAGCTCTGAAAAAAAAGCTAGTAAGTGGGTTTTAACTGAAAATTAAGTTGCTGTACTCGAGGGAAAGAATGAACCTTAAACAAACCAACGTCAAACCAAACTCCATTTTCTAAACTGGAAAAAGATGTTGCTGCTGAGTTTTCAGTTTCACTTCTAAATGCTCCACCACAAACCAAACTCCATTCAAAAAAGTTATATATTAAGGAGGCAGGGGACGTCTCAGCGGCAGACTATTCTGAAAAACTGGGGCTTCATTTCTGGTAAAGGATCTTGTTTTTTTTCAGTATTAATTTGAAAACAAAATAATTCATCTCTGCTGTAAACTGACACTATCTGCATGTCTAGAAACCACAGACAGAAAGTGGTGTAATTTGGGTGAACCGAGGTGAAACGGAGACGCCGGTGTTTGAAGACGTCCATCCAGCACTTTGACCTCCACACCCAGACGATAACTACATCAGGCCTGAAAACTGTGAACACAGGGTGGATGATGGATGGAGGAATAACAGACTGCACTTCCAGGACTGTATTTTCAGTTGATAATTGATTATAATCCAGATCCAATTCTGTGACTCTCATTCTGTAACTTTCATTTTGACTGCATTTTAATATCAGGTGTAAACGGGGTCCAAACATCAGGGTTCCTACATTGTTTCGACAAATACTCGATATTCAGTACGATGTCTCACTGTGTTTCCGTCTTCTACTACTTATGTAACATCACTGGATTACTGAAACCACAGAAGCCGTTTCGTCTGTTTGGGCGCGGTAAGTTCCCAAACTTGTTGTGCATTTGTAAGTGTGTAAAGATCTGGAATGATCCGGAGCGGAGTAGGAACCCTGAGAGCTGTTGTAGGAAGCGCTGTGAGACAGTTCGGTCCAGCTCAGCTCTGCAGACTGAGGCCTCGTCACAGACGTCCTTCAGTGATTCCGTGAATTGAAGAATCCCACGCTGGTCGGCGACTCCTTCACCGTCACCGTGATGAAGTTGGCCGTGACGTCGGTGACGAACACGTGCTCCAGGAGGCTCCGGGTCGGCCGCCAGTCTGTTTCCGTGTCAGACTCTGTGGCGTCGTTGCCGAGGCTGGGCCTGCTGTTGTTTGGATACAGCGAGGCGCCGTGCTCTGATTCGCTGCTGCTGGTCTCGTCAGAGTCGCCGGTGCTGAGCTCGTTCAGGCTCCGGTTCTGAGAGCTGAGCCCGTGTTTCCTCTCCTCGTGCCTCCCGCCGCCGTTCCCTCGGCCGGAGCCGCTTCCTGCCAGCTTCTTCGTGTCTGCCAACATCTCCTTCCCCCGGTCCTCCCTTATCCTCCCCGGCTCTGCAGCGCCGCCTGCTGCCAGACATGAGCGCTGCCCGCCAGCTGATGTTCGAGACTCTTTCATACTCCCCGCCGCTCCTTTTACAACGATGCTGCCGCTGCTCCTTAAGCTCGACCTGGACGCTGCAGCTCCGGCGCCGCTCGTGTTGTTTCCCTGAAGGCTGCCGGCCGGCAGCTTGCTGACGCTCTGCAGGTTGAGAGCTCGGAGACTGAGCGCCTGATTGGCTCGGTCTCGAGGCGTCGGTGAGGACGACGGTTTGGAAAGGCTGGAGTTCTGCAGCTTGTGTGGAACAAATCCGGTCTGACCTCCAACACCCTCCTGCCTCCTCTGGCCCAGCGGGGAGCGCTGGACTCCCGCAAAGCTGCTGTGCAAACCCACCGATCCTGAACCTCCACCTTGTTTCAGAGGAGACGCCTTGAACCCGTCTCCTCTGCTGCTGCCTGATTCTGAGATGGAGCGCTTCAGCTCGGACAGAGAGTTCTTACTTTGTGGGGACGGACTGGTTTTGTTGTAGGAGGAGCCGGAGGACGGAGACATGGAGCGACTGGTCCAAATGCAGCTGAGGGATCCGGATTTGGAGGCGGCTGTCTGGGAGAAGGAGCTGGCGGAGGTCTGGGAGGCGGAGGCGGCCTCTTCTCTGGAGCTTCTGCTCATCCCGGTGTAGGTGAAGCTGGCCGGCTGCAGAGGTTTCTTCACCCCGGGTCGAGGCTCCTCCCGGGACGGTCTGAGCACCTGGTGGTGGCGTGGAGGAGGAGGGGGAGGAGGAGGAGGAGGAGACGGTCTGCTCTTCGCTTGTCTTAAAGCCCTCAGGTCAGGGTGGAGCGGCTTCCTCCCGCGCTTCTTCTTGTGGGGAGGATCGGGTTTGGCCAGCATGATCTGAGGCCTCTTCTGGGGGACGGGGTGGACACGAGGGCCGGGCTTCGCCTTCTTTGTGTGATCTTCATCCTCTGAGGAAGACGAGGAGGCGGATGATGAAAGGCCAGAGGAAGAGGAGGAGGAAGAGCGGCTGTCTTTAGTAGCAGCTGGTGCAGGCGGCTGAAAAGATAAAGAACAAAATGAGTGAAACTGGTTCTGAACGCTTCGGTACAAACGAAACCGAACTAAGAAGAATTACCAGAATCTTCCGCGGACGTCCTCGCGGCCTCTTTCCTTTCTTCTGGAACAGCAGCTCCCGCTCTTGTTCTCTAAAAACAGCAACACAATCTGTCACATTATGTTGCTCTGCAGATATTTCAAAATAAAACTAACTATGTAAACTATGTAAATGTAAAAATCATCACATCTTCCACAGAGTCTGGCTGTAAATTCAATTTTCCAGCTGAAACATCCTGTCGCTTCAGAGCATTTTCAGGCTTAAAGGTTCTTTGTTGAAGGCCATGAGATGTGGCTGAAAGCTCTGGAAGATTTCCAGTGAAACTTAAAACTAAAAACAGTTTCTGATTCAGTTGTTTGTTCCGTTGTTACCATTGACCTACGCTGATTCTGACCACTTTTGGTAATAACTAGTCAATCAATAAAAGAAGATTAACTGTTTAAACCTTTAAGTCATTTATCAAACAAACGTTTTCTTTTCCAGAGTCTCCAATCTGAGGATTCGCTGCTTTTCTCTGATTTATATCTTTGTAAACTGAATTTTTGGACAAAATGAGTCATTTGAAGTCACACTGAGAAACTGAGAAACATTTACTTTTAACGTTTGCTTCTGTATGAAAATAATCGACTGATTGTCGACTGATTGACTCAGTGTGTGACTGTCACTGACACACTGCCACCACGTTAAAACAAACACACACACCTCTTGTGAAACGCTGCCAGCAGTCTCGGGTCCAAAATGTTTTCTTCTGGCTCCCAACTGTTGTGCCTGAAAATGTCAGAAAACGGTTTTAACAGGACAGAAGCTCAATAAAATCTGTGGGTAATTTCTCTTCTCTGTGTTTTATAGTTTTAGTTTGGCAGCTTCAGTCTGAGTTCATCAGCAGCACAGGCTGAAACAACCACATTAACATATTATTATTTTATAAAGTCGATACACACATCCAGCAGCTCCAACACGATCCTTCATGTGCAGTCGTGTTTGTGTCACCTGATGAATGTGAGTCCAGTATTCTCTCTCTGTTAGCTCTGTGTTTGGTCTCCACCACCTCCTGAGGGAAACATCTGTCTCTTTAGCTGCTAAATGCTCCACTATGTTCACCAGCTGCTCTCTGACTGTGTCTGTCTGCTGTTTGCTGCTGAGCAGGTCGTGTACGGTGGCTTTTACAGCTGGAAAACAACGTTATTTATTATACTATATTAATATATTAGTATATTATACTTTATTCTACTGAAGAGCTTTGAGGTGCAGAGGGGAACTGCAAAGTTAGGTGGCAATTTTCTTTCTTTTGTCTCTACGAGAGACACCTTTGTCTTTCCACACTGATTGTCATTTGATCCATTTTAATATAAAAAACATGAATTGGTGCAGCTTTAAAATGAAGTTGAGTGGGTTTGAACATGCATTTGTAAACAATGATGAACCCTGCAGGGTTTTATCAGCCGATCCACAGAACTGTTTTGGTAATACAACGATGATTTCTGTCATTTCTTAAAGCAAAAATCCAAAATGTTCTCCAAAGTGAAGATTTGTTTTCTATGATTGTAAACTGAATATTTTTTGGTTTTGGACTGAAAAAAAAACATTTGAAGACGTCACTTTGGTCTCTGAGACTTTGTGATGGGCATTTATTATTATTTCAATACATTTATTACTATCTTGCACATTGCAAATATTCTTTATTCTTCAGCTTACTTAAAGGTATAACGCGTAGGATTTGTCGGTTGCTGTTTGTAAACACAACAGTCAAAGTTGGCCCCTCCTCCCCGGCTCAAAGCTTCTGGTGGTCCCACGTGGTTACGATCTGGCACCAGAGGCCTGTACTATGAGTTCAACATACCCAGGGTATCTTTTTCACTTAACCTAAGAAAGGCAGTCTCGCTAAGCCGTCCTACGACGCTGGTTATCAACTCAGCAAGTCAACCCAGAGTTTCCCAATCTAACCGTGAGCACGCTCACATGAAAGGGGCCGGTGTTCGCAGCATCTGACCAATCACAATCATGGACAAGTCTACTCACAGCAGAGCGGCATATGTTACAAACAAAGAGCAAACTATAATATTAGACACATACGAAGAAGTTAAACACATAATCCAGCTAAAAGCAACACAGCTGCAGCTGCCACATGCAGCAAAAAATCACCGACTGCGTGAGTGCGTAAATTAAAAGGCTTATAATATCACTGCCCATCATCAGGGCACGAGGAGATCTGATTAATCACATTTGTGTAAATTAATGTGTTGCTTGGATGTGTTCTTATGGCGTGTCGGACAATTTTAGTCTTTCAGCTGTAATCCTGGCAGTGTCAAACGGAGCAAATAAAAAATAAATATTAAAACATAATTCAAAGCGATAAGTAGGCTGACTTTCATATCTTATAAGTATATAGTATAATGGCTTTGACATTGCTTAGGAAAAAACATGAAATGACCAAAGTACCGTAAGGTAATGCATCCAGTCTGCGGGACTGTAAGCGCACGACTCCGACGTGTCGCGCTGGCAACGTACGGCCCAAGAAGCCGACACAGATCAGTCGTTCTCTGACCAGGATCTAGATCTCTTATACAAACAATCGTCAGGGAAAGCCAAAGGGCTGCCGGTCTCTGCATAGAAGAGACCCTCTCACGATCCGCGGTGCTTTTATACGTGTTGATCTCTTATCTCGCAGCGTAACTTACCACGGCGATTTACCCCGGTAAGAAGTGAACCACCGTCATAGTCCTGAAAACCCAGAGTTAACCCTGAAGTTACCTCGCTAACCGCACATCCTGCTTCGTAGTACAGGCCTCTGGTCTCTACGTTTTTATAGTCCCGCCCTTCACATCCTGCGCGCTGTTATTGGCCGGGGGCTACACACCACTGCACAAAGGCTGACGCCCAGAAACGTCCCGAACACGACAGCGTCTCTGCAGATACAGACACCACCACACACTTCCAGTGGGCCAGAAGTGATGACTGAGAGGGATTATTGTTGTTTGAGTCTATACGTTGTTCTTTTTAGGAAAATCCTGCTCGTTATACCTTTAACAGTCAGTTATACCCCTGCACAAACTGTACAGTTCTTTCATTTAAATAACAGTCATATTGTCTTTACCTTTATTTAATATCTAAATGCTTCTGACGTGCAGTACGTGCTTTCACCCTCTTGTATTTTTCTACTTACTATGTTAACTGTTGACAGATTCCTTGGTGTGTGAAACCTACTTGGCAGTAAGTCTGGTTCTGATTTTGATTATTTCATAAACTAAATCATAAATAAAACAGACATTAGTTGCATCCTTAATTCACAGGATATAAACTGAAGCCCTAATAACATACTTGTAACATGTGAAGTGTGCAGCAGCAACACTGACCTGCACCCAGCTACATGCTGGATGTTTACTGAGAGTCAGACTGACCAGAAGAGCTTCAATACATACAATATAATTAGGTCAAGTACTGAAGCACTTTCACTTTGTGCATGAAAATAATGTATTTTCTTGGTTGTCTGGTTGAGTTCATGGATGCAGGAGGTGCAGAGGAGCCTGCAGCCTGCGCTGGTCTGATGCTGGCTCTAGCATCAGCTGCTCGGGGTGAAAACGGCTCCGAAAAAGCCGATAAACAGAGCAGAAATGTCTGCTGCAGCCCCGCGGAGCCCCGCGGAGCCCCGGTGTGTTCACCAGCCCGCTGTGGTTCCCTCCTCCGGGGAATTAAAGCCCCGCAGCAGCGCAGTAAACACCGCGGCGGAGCAGGCATTGTCTGGTGCCATTTTTCAGTGTATGTGTCGTTAGCCGCGGCGGCTAGCAGCAGGCTAACAGCTACTCACTTGGACGACCAGCCTCTCCACTTCACCAGATACTCGAACTTTCCCTGCGGGAGAACACACAACATGTCAGGGGGACACTAACGAGCCGGTCCGGAGAGAGGACGAGTCCCCGCGGAGCCGCCGGCGGCCTTTTCTTACCTTTCTCGGCCGTTTGCTGAGGATGCATTCCGCATCAAATACCTGGCCGACTGTGACCCCCTCCATTACTACAGCAGCCCCTCACGACGGAGCGCGCTTTTGACCTCGCACGGCCACCGTAGGTCCTCATAAACACTATGTAGTGAGAAGAGGACTCCCCTTTTAATCAATATATCATTTATTGATAAGAAGGTTTTCACAGTAAGGAACTCCCCGCTGTGTTATCACACAGGCCTGATGATGGAAGTATTTAAAGTATTTCACTGGTGTGTCCAGATACTCTCTCAGCATTAAGGTGATTTTCACTGGTCAAATTAAACTTCATCCATTTAGTGACCTCCTGCGTTTCCACAGCTTATAATAGGCTAATAAGAGTCTACCACACCACAACATCATATATTTATAATAAGAAGAAATATTCATTCTCTGAGTCATCTGGTAGAAAATGATGCTCACTCATTCATTAATTGTTCATCGTTGCATTCTGTGTATTTAGTCATTAATCTGTCCAGGTGTTGGTTCTGGGTGTAGTTTAATAGTTTAATAAATATTTATTTATAAAGAACTTGATCACGTGGTTTTGTGTGTATGAAGTATGACGTCACTGTAGTCAAGAGCTCTGCGGCATCCTTTGGCTCGAGACTGAATTAATTAATGAATCTTTTTCTCTTTTCCAAGGGTGGTGTCCCGAGGTGAATTTAATTTAGGTTCAATTCTGTTGTTTAATGTTAATACTGATTGTTTCTTCAATTTTATAAAAATTATGAATTATCATATTTTAATATCTGATAAACCATATACATGCTACACATGTTTATTCTATTAAACTTTATCTTTAATAAATAATAAACAGTTTGTTGAAATATCTTCTGGTCAAATGATACCTTTAATTGATTAGCTGATTGACTTTCTGACTAAAGTTTTTGCAGTTTTGTGATGAAATTTGACATTTTACAGATCAAACTATTAAATATAACATTAAATAACTATAGTGTTTAATATTTAGAAAATAAAGAAACAAAGTTGAGATAAAGTCAATTTAAGAGGGGAGTACGGTGGCCCTGAGAGCTCAACGCACAGCAACTT
>NTHP01000827.1:461988-473409 GCA_003416845.1 Oplegnathus fasciatus | reverse complement strand
TTTTTTTTTTTTTTAAAGGGTCGGGTTCAGATGGTTGATTAATGCAAATTTTTGTGGATTGGCTCCCATAATGGGTCAGGTAGGTGCGGGTATTAAAAAACCCTGACCCGCGCATCACTAGCTGGAATAAACTCACACTTAAAAAAAAAACTTTAAAAAGTAAACTTTTTTAATTTAGAACAAAAACAAGAAGAGGAGGAGTTCCCCGCAAAAAAGAATGGGGATCAGTGATTGGTTGTTAGGTACGCACATTCACAGCTCACTCACACTTCTGTCTGCCAGACCATTGGTCGACTGAACGTGCTGCTGTTGTCCTCCACTCACTGAATAGTCAGTCGAGAGAGTGAGTACATTTGCCATAGTAAATTGACATTATAGCTGATGAAATCAATTGTTGCAACTAAAACTCTTTCAAATTCTTTCAAAAAAAAATTTCAAACGTTTTTGATATAAACATGGTTGAATCATTAAGCCATATTAAATATCATCACACGCCAAACACGGACTGGGATAAGGAGATTATGCCTCAGTATTATTGTGCATTTTTATACACCTGCTATTTTATGGCTTTCTCTCTTACTGGCTTTCTTTTAATGGAAATTAGGGCTTATGTGAATTGTTGTACTTCTTGTACACCCAGCTTTCAGTGAGAATCCAAAATGACAGCAGGATATTGGCGTATAAAGACTCCCAGTGACTTTGATAGAGCATTGAGCACCTCTTATTGTTCAGTTAGCCCTGTCCTCAGATGATAGAAAGCATAATATACAGAATTTGTAAGAGAGTCTCAAAGGTCAAAATGCCTCCCTAGATGTTTTCTTTCCCTCTGTCTCTTTCAATTATACTAATGATGCAGAACATCCATGGAAATACGTATAATCTTCACAAGTATTCATCCATACTTATTTCATTGGTCTTTATGTCTCCTTGGTTTGTACTATCCACGTCAAAAAAGCACCTTAAATTAAACTGCGCCTAACTAAATATTGAATTGAGCTGAATTGAATTTTATCCCCACAAAAGAACTCCGTGGTATGCTGCAATCTTTCATGCTCAAGGTCACTCAGAGAGGCGTGTTTTCATTACGCTCGCCTCCTTCGAGAAAGAATGTTTCTGTTTGAAAGGGCGAGAAAAATAAGACAGAAAAATATGCAGTTGGCTAGAGAGGACGCAGTTTTGATGAGACAACAGATGTTCCACCTTTCATAAACCTTGACCTAGGCAAAACAGTTACAGGACAAAGAGAAAAGAGAGGCGATGGGGAAAAAAGAAGCAAAGAGATGGAAATGTTGAGACATAGAGACAGGAAGTGGGTAAGCATTTTCCATCACCTTCATATCTTTTTGAAGGTGTCTTTTTATGGTAATCAGGTCCTCCGTGTGAACACAAGAAGGATGTAGCCTGCTTTGTCCACTATGTGCACGGTGAGTAGAGTATGAGACTGCAGATGCAGGGAAAATGCGAGAAGGAGGTTTCTTGTACCAATGCCTGTCTTTCTCAATTTAGTGTTTATAAAAGATTCAATGAACATCAGCATCTGTCTTTGTAAACTCTCTCTCATCAACTGTAAACCCTTTTATTTACCACTCATTGTCACAGGAAGATTTTACTGAAACATAATGACAGTGTTGATACAGGAGGTCCCACTCAACACGTATCAAACATTGGAAAATTTGTTGTTTGTTTGTATGTACAGAGGTCAGTATGCTTCAAATGAACTGCTTGTTGGATTGTTGAATGCTGTCTGACAACTTTTGCAAGTCTCCGAAACCGTAAATAAAACAATAATGCCAACTTCACGCAGCAATTAGCCAGGTTTGTGGCACTGTTCATTCTGGCACCTGATTTTGATTTACTTTTGATGAAAATCTATATTAGTTTTAGTCAGATTTTAGTCATTTGATTTTTATTAGTCTTAGTCAAGGTTTTAAATTTCTTCCAAGCATTTTGAAACTACAGCTGTCGCCATCTTTGTACAGTTACCATGGTCACGTTTTGTTTGTGCAAACAAGTGCAACAAAAGTGTGCCCACTTATCACCATTAGAGAGTTCATATTTACCCTAGCCTTATGACAGGTATGCCTACATTACAGTGAGGTCAGACAGAAAGACACAATTAGAGACAAATTGACCTGGGGTGGTGCAAACCGCAGTGAAGACGCATTTGTGCAAGTGGAAAATATTTTAATTACAATGAAGCATTTGCGCTTACACCAGGGCTTCATGAATCTACTTCATAAACGTACAGAGATGAGAAGAAAAAGGAGAGAGACCAGAGGATAACTGGAAGAACTGGAGTTCCTGGTGGGTTCTGTCACACAAACACGGTCTGTGCGTATGTTACAAGCTAACTTACAGCTAATATCGGTACACTCTATAACTTATATGGGTTGCTTGTGGAGAATAAACATGAACTGCGCAATATCCAGCAGTCAAATATATGTGAATAAGGCAAGTCTGAACACCTTTAGAGCTCTGCAATTGAATTTATTCGTACAAACAAGTAACAATTATCTTCCCTGTATGTGTACTATCTACAGGAAAGAAAAGTAACACTTTGACTGTTGGACACCATTAAACTCAGCAGACCTCTCCTTTTAACCCACACCAACAATAGTATTCAAGAAGCATCCATCACCACGCTCACCTAATGGCTCTAAATCAGTGGGGTTAAACCATTCAAAATCTTTGGAACTATCATATCCCAGGATCACAGGAGGCAGCAGAACATCAGTGTATTAATACAGTGTCCTAGCAGTGGATGTACATTTTTGAGGAGCTCATCCTCTCCAGGAAAGTGCCAAATCTTTTCCACTGAGCCAAAATAGAAGCAAAAGTAACCTTCTCCATCTCATTGCTGTAATTGCCCAATCTTCAGAAAAGAACTGCAGGTTAACAGTTGTCAGAAAGGGTCATTGATTCTGCTCTCACTTTCATTGATGACCTGCATGACTCCAGAGCTGTAAAGTATGCAGAGAAGGTCACTGCTGGCCACCACTTGTAGAACGTCTGTCAGTCAAATGGTGCCAATCAGGCAGGACCAAAGTGTTACACCACCAGAGGAGTTTCTTCCCTTGTGCCATGATCCTGTACTGGCCAGACCGACCAAACCTCTACGCACCAGAGACTCACTAAAGACGACTTTCTCATCCATCACACCTGTCTGCTACTGAGGCTTTATATTCCCTTTTTTTTACCATATACTGTGTACTGTATATGTACCAGACTATTTCAATTAAGTAGGTGTAAATTCAACATGTATATTGCATGTCTGTTGAAGGTATGTAACAAAACACAAGTACGTTATTTGGATCACAGGAACCCTCTTAAGGAACTCTAAAATATATTTCCTAATGTGTCTTTCTGTGTTTCATTATAAAAATCATTTGTCTCCTGCTTTTTTGAAAACAACCCCGTTTCCTCTCTTTGATTTAAGGAAATGCAGCGAACATGTCACAGTAAGCCAAGGTCCAACCAACAAATAAGGGGTAACAGAAACCCATGGTTACGATTGGAGCCAAGTAGTCAATCTCAACCTCTTCATTTGATGAGTAGTAATCAGTACAGTGTAGACGCTGATGGAAGACTGGAGCTGCGCTGCTGACGTGCTGCTTTCAGAGGGTGTAGACAACAGCCCTGAACAGCATTATGTTGAATACATTTCCAAAATAATTCAAGAAGGTTCCAGCTAAAACTTGGCAGATTAACCTAAAAAAGGGGGGGTCTTAGAACCTCAGAGTGTATATATGAAGGTTGCCCTAAAAATTCAATGACAAAATATATCAAGCACGTCCCTTATGATCAGTGCCATACAGAAGGACAATAGTGCAACCGAAGAATTCTTCATCAGTACAATGCAGGTTCTGCTTTAAGACCATCAGCATGGAGACATGCAGTTCAGTCTGGTAGATTCAAGGGCTCTGCTGATCTCAGCCAATTGTCCTACATTTGCGGATACTTGAAACATTGGAACCTTTGTTAGATACAGGCTGTTGAACTAACTGTAGATGAGCAACCAATGCTACCCCATGTTGTGGGTACCTCTTGCAATTGTAAACTTGAGCAAAATAAGAGTGAATAAAGTTGAGCAAAGCCTTCTTGATCTATTCCAAACCTTGTCTGCTGTCCCTCTGAGTCTGAGCAGGTATTTTGGTGTGTTTGTTCGAGTGTAATCCACGTGTGCATCTAACTTAGTTCTCAGTATTTGCATATAGTATGTGTATTGGTGCATATGTGTGAGTGTAAAGGCCTCACACAGTTTGACCTTTCCTCAGTAATCTCCTCTTGAGAGGAAACAAGCTCCATCCATCAAGTTGCCATACCGGAGGGAGACCCCACGACAGAATTAGTTAAAAGACCCTCATTGTCTTCCTCTACCTCCCTCTTTACACACTTGCCAAAAATCCTTGTCTCCCCCCTCTTCTACGTACCTGGCAACATGATCCTTTTCCTTGTCATCTACCCATACTCTACCCCTCTTTTCTTCTGCCAAATCACCATCTTCTGCCAATTTCTTAGACCAAAGGACACAGACAACTGCCCCAGCCAAACCCTGGATGTAACACGCCTAAGTTCCATCCCCACACCAGACCTGGCAGAAACAGAATATGTTTTACTCTCTTGCCAAACGAGCCTGTTTGATTAACCCTTTTTCTACCAACATCATGTAATAGAGACTCTGCCAAAGGGTGCATCTAGTAGTTTGTACATCACACTGCTTTGTACTTTTATAATTATGTGTACTTAGATTTGTAAGACTACTTGGATTCATGGGGACTGGCAGTCTTAATCCTGAGCATGAACATGGATAAAATGAAGAATTCCAATGCTAGAGTTTGTGGGGCAGTTTGCTGCCTTGGAGGAAGTGCCGCACTGGAGGCCTCAGTTAAGATTGTTACAAATATTTGCAGATCCTCACACACATTTACAGATCTCCTGGTTAGCAGGAGTGTAGCAATATTTACATCAGAAACACAATCAGCTAAGAAGCTTACTTACAACTAAACGGAGGATGTAATGGCTAATTAGACACTAGATAACATTGTTTTTGCTGATTCTCTTATAAAGTAACCTCCTGTTAAAATGTTTAAGAACAGGATCTAGTGGGTTATTGGTATTGGATCAACTAATCCTATTAAATCTGTGAATCATTTTGGCCCTAAAAAGCCTGATGAAAGCCTTCCTTATCCTAATATCTCGGCTATGGCAATGGAAACCATGTCTTTTTCATCAACATTCCGACAAACATTTTAAATTGTGTGTCTGTATGGGTGAACATACGCACATGTCCCCTCTTCTCTGTTGTGTTCACCTCGTCAGTCTTTTGCATTGAATAAGTCTGTGTAAATAGTCCCTCTCACTCTCTCTTTTCCCCTCAGACCTTGGCTTTCTCCCACTATCTTATGCCTTTACAGAGAAGAGCAGAAAGAGAAGAGAGAAAGAGAAATCAGAGGTAAAACAGAGAGAGCTCAGATGAGGATAGGCTGTACTCACTACCAACACCAAGGAAAGTAGAAATATATTAAGAGTAAGAAGTAAGAGTTGCAGCATTTTGAATGTCTGAAATGATTAATGACATCTCTCTCTCTTTCTATAGGTTATATACAGAAATGTATGCATGTGTATATGTTTTCATCCCTCCATCGTATGTGGCAGCAATGACTCTATTTTTGGCCGGTGACAACATAAAGTAAAGTAGAAGTAATAATTGATTCATGTTTCTGGTTTCGACAGCTGCTGCCATGTTCATGTCGATCGAAGAAATGTTATTTCTGTAAGATGACTTGCAACTGTCTTCACAGCCCCATTCTAAATCTCTCCAGCAAAGCTCTTTGGCACCTAAAGGCTCCTCTTGTACGTTCTAACAAACAAACTATGTCATCAGGTAGGCCTAATAAGGAAAGTGGAAAGTTAAATAAAGCTTTGTTATGCTGCAGAGTATGGTGTCTAAATGTGACTGTCCAATAGCATTACTTATTCTCAATTTCTGCAATTGAGCCTGACCGATAAATTAGCTTGGCTGATTTGTGAAGTATGAACAATTATTAGCTTATTGTAGATATATCAATATTGGTCAGTCTTTAAGTAACAAGGAACTCAGTATGGGAATGCCAAAGATTGAGGTAATTTAGAAATAGTGTCGCATACTTTGTCTACCAGAGAGAGAGAGTTTATTTTTCAACTGCAGAAAAATGTGTGTTTATGTTATGTGTTTATTCTTTTTAAAATCGCCCCATATATTGTAATCTGATTACATCTGACTACTCTATGTATGTCTATTACAGTAGTGCAATCTGATTCTTTAAAGCAACTACAAGGAACTTTCATTTTGTGTTGATTTTGGCGGCCTCTGTGGACAAAAGCAGTAGCGTTTCCCAGAATGAAGACTGCATTTCCCATGAGCACCAGCGCCTTGTGCCGTAAAGATCTTGATATGGCTAGCGCATGCATTTGTTTTGGAAGCGAGTGAAAGAAAGACACAACTTATTTTTAATACTATTTTTCTCTTTTAAACACAGCTGTTTGCAGGATGCATAGCGATGAGGTAATCTGTTTGTGGCTATGTAAGATTAATAACTGTAATATGACGATGGTGAAGTATCAGCCATAACCACAAAATATAGCATCAAAAATAAAATTCTCTGAAGAAAAATCTCCTCCTGCTTCTTTTTAACCGGATCACCTACTAATCACTGCTAAACTTTGCCTGGGAAAATGTAAACATCTGCTTTTCCGGCCTGCGTGTCTGATTTTGCAGGGAATCGGACCCGGTGGCACGCATTAAGAATAACTGCGTTCAGTACATAGAAATGGCCAGTCTTCTCGCTGTTGGTCTCCTTTGCTTGTATAGGTCATATAGAGACATCAGTATTAAATTGAGACTGTTTCATAACCAGTTAAAAACTCCTCGTAGCTGCTTTAACTCTCAAATATCGATATCGTATCGGCCTCAAAAATTCAGTATTGGTTGGGCTATAATTTTTATTCTGTTGTTTTTGCTAACATTAACTGTTTTATTATTATTATTATTATTAGTCAACTGAAAACTTATGTCCTACAAAACGAAGCATCTCCATCAGAGGATTAAAGGACATTAAAATCTAACACAATTCATTAAATGTGATTCATGTTAATGAGAGGTGAAGGTCTCAAATATTAATGTATCTTCACAATGGGATGTTTCACATGTTAAAACTAGGATTAAATTTGTTCCAGTAAAAGGAGTTGTACCTTATAGGTTAGTGTGGTCAGCCACAAACATTAGAGATGAACAGTGAGGATGAGAAAGCACTACCTCAAATATGAGTGCACAGTTAGCCCACAAATACTAATTTTAGTGTCACACCATCAAAAAAGCCCTCAACCTGGGACATCACATACAGACTGAAGCAAACACACAAACAGGTTAACAAATGGCTGTGATTAGCTGTACTGATCAATAAGATTTTAAATGAAACACACTTATCATTGTAACCCCCTCCCAGCCTGCGACTCAGCTTTGGTCCTGGCTGACAACATGTATAACACAGCGTTTAGTGAGCGTGTTTACTGTAGGTGTGTTTGTATGTTTCCCCAATGGAGACACAAGGAGAACTGGAACACTATTAGCTGGGGTCACAGGGAGCACTTAACACTGACAGAGACAGAGAGAAGGAACAAGAGGAGAGGTGCAGAGTGTGTGTTTGTAGGGGGTGGGGTGGGTTTAATGTATTTGTCGAGGCCAAAGTTTATTCCATCATTAATACCGCTGTGATGATACCTCAGCCTGCTGGGAGGGGGGTGTTAAACTCCAGTCCTCAAGGGCTGGCACCTACAGGTGTTTGATCCTCTGTGGTAATTAATGAACCACACCTGGAGCTGCTCTCGCCACTGCAGGCTTTTGCTGCCTTCAGATGGAACTCGTGAGATTTTTGAACTGGATGTGCTCGGCATTGAATGGGCTTAAGCAGTGTTGCTATGCGACTGACAACTGTTTAGTTTTTCAAAAGTGAAAAATGCTTGGGTGTATGTAGAAAGCTTGAAATCTCAGCAGTCATAGGGGTTACAGTGGAGTGACTGTGCAAACCAAAATCATGTTGTGCAGTGACACATGAACATATTACTGATTGTTCCTTTAAATGCGCACCACTATTATTATTTCTTGTCAATACTTTTATTTTTGTTCATTATTTTCTACATACTGTGTGAACAACGTGTCACAGTTTAACTTGACTTGACATGTGTGTTATGTCCTTTGAGTGTTAGAGGTAGATCTGTGCTTTCATGATTTTGCCCTCCATATTACCTGCAGCTTACGTCGGCACATACATGGACTCTGTGTCCCAGTACAGTGAAGCAGTGCTGAAAAGAAAACAGATGAGGTAGGGAACATGTCAAAATCCCAGGAACCCTGTGTGTGTTTTTATTGAAATGCATCAAACCTCATGTTCCCTCTTACAATACACAGGGAGAATAGAGATTTTGAAATTTTATTGGTGTGCAGAGAAAGGAAGGAAGGTAGCAAAACGAATTGTTAACCAGGGGACATCAAACTACGTATGGCAGCTCATTTCTTGCTCTTGAGCTTTGATACAGCAGAGTAAGCGTTCTCTGACTTGTTTCTGTCATTGACCTCAAAATAGACATGACTTAGGTCATGTGAGTGTGCATGTGTTTGTTTGTCTCTACTGTATGTGTGTATGTGTGACCTGTCCAGGGTGAACCATACCTCTCACCCAAAGAATGCTGGGTTAGGCTACAGCACCCAGCACAGGAGAAGCATGTGCAGAAAATGGATGGATGCAGAGTTCATGTCAGCCTCATAGACAAGATTTACTCCTCAGGATCTACAGACGAGTTTCCCATTTACTGTAAATGGCAGCAGGGAAGGTAGAAAACACATAGCCACAATGTCATGTCAGCTTATATATGGATATTTTCAGTGGTTGGAAATGAAGCAACTTGCTGGAAACCAGCAAAATTACTGAACTGTGAGTAGGTCCCAGACCATCAAGAGGCACACAAGTAACATTAGCATAAATAAAATTCTTGATGTTTGCCTACACAAGTTAAACACTCTGCTCCCTCATTCTGGATATTAGTAAGTGTATGAACTTCCTGCTGTTTACCATCAAAATGTACCACACACTAGAAATTCCAGATGTGTTGCGTTAGTGCAAAAACCTGTATTAGATGACTGCAGAGTACCTACACTGGCAAAACTCATGAAACTTGCTCATGAAAATATGCGATTTGTGATTTGATATGTGATGAAAATATGATTTAATAAGTTCCATTTATCAGCCACACGGGATCATTGAAAGAGCTAACCTGTATGATATGAAGTCACTGTGCTTCCATTCATTCTGGTTTGTTTTCTACTCCTTGTGTGTGTGTGGGCATGTCACAGTGACATTGTGCTCTTTACATAGTAATGCAAAAAAAAAAGAACTGTAAAATAAAAAAAGTTGTTGACAGCAGGAGTAAGAAAAATAAAAACATGTTGTGAAGTTTGGAAAAAAAACAGTGGGAGAGAAGGATAGACTGCTGCCCAGGTGTAGATGGGGAGAGGGATAAATAAAAAGAAAGGAGAATAAAGGGTGAATGATTGAGATGAAAAAAGAATTAAAGCAGAAGAGAGGGAGGAAGGCAGAGATGAAGAGAGAGTGGGGAGAAAGTGGAGACAGTGGAAGGGTAGAAATGAGGGAGGATGAGGAGAGGTGGTGGTGTTAAGGTAGGGCTGGGGAGGAAGAGAGCTGTGGAGGCCAGAAAAACAAGCAGAGAATAAACAGATCGAAGGAAAGAGGAGAGAAAAACAGGCTGAGAGGGAGAGAGAGGCACGGAGGGCTGGAGGCAAACTCAGCATGAGCTGGAGAGAGAAGACAGTGACAGACAGAGGGAGGAAATAAATGGGGAGAAATAAGGAGAGAGATCGGCAGCGAAAAGAGGAGGGTGGTCAAAGACACAAAAGAAAAACTAAGATGGACACAAGACAGGAAAACAGAGAGTGAGGATGGATGTACCAAAAACACAAGCAAGAGTCTAGAAGCAAATTTTGCATGTTGTCTCCTTCCTGTGTCAAAGTACAGCAGATGGTTATGTGTGTTAAAAAGACAAGGAGACAGACAAGAGAAAGAGAAAAGAAAATGTCGCATAGTACTGAAACAGTAGAGACAGGAAGAGACAGACAAAATCAGTGTGAAAGACAGTGACACATAACGGGTGAGGCAGAGGGTGAGACAGGCGGTGAGACAGACGATCAAGGTGAGAGGCGGAGAGAAACAGAATGATGGCGAAAAGGGAGAAAAAATAAAATAATCAGGAGCAATGGTTGAATTGGCTGTCAGAGCTCTCCTGTCTTTATTACTTTTCTATAGAGCTGTTTGGAAGGAACAAAGGGAGAGTGTGTCTTCAATGTGTGTGGGTCCTGGTTGCCCAAGGCTACCAGGAACCTGCCTGTGTGCGTGTGTGTGTGTATACTCTTTGCACGCACAAAAGACACACACACACGCACACACGGGAACAGGGTGCTCACTGCTTGCCGATGGGTTCTTTTCATTGGAGCCCAAGGCTCAACCTTCAGCTAACATAAGAGAAGCACAAGGCCAGCAGGACTGAATAGGAGACGCACACACACACACTCACACCTACACTCAAGCACACACACACAAATGACCATGTCTTCCTACGCCTCCTCGCCATTCCTCCCTCCCTCCCTTATCCCTCCTCCTCCATACTTTTTTTTCCCCCGTGTTTTTCTGTCCTGTCATTCTTCTGCAGTAGATGAGAAGGTCACTGGCAGGTGGAGCTGTTCCATCTATCTATCTATCTATCTATCTATCTATCTATCTATCTATCTATCTATCTATCTATCTATCTATCTATCTACTCCAAGACACCAGTAAAACCACAACTTGTCATTTTTATATTTCCTTGTATGGGTTAAACAAATGAGATTTAACATGTTAACAAGTGAGCTTTTGGCTCTTTCCCCTGCATCCAAACTCAAATTCAAGTTCAAAGGGGCTATATTGGTATGAAAGTTTCAAAACACCAATGTTGCCAAAGCATCTAAAATAAAATTTGTCCAAATATTTGGACAGTACATCCAGTCTTTATGCTAAGCTGAGCTTTCCACTGCTGGCTCTGGCTTCGTATTTAGCGTACAGATATGAGCGAGGTGTCGATCTTCTCATCTAACTCTCGGCAAGAAAATGCACAAGCATACACACTCCCCTCCAAAAGTATTGGAACAGTGAGGCCAATCCCTGTATTTTTACTGTAGACTGAAAACATTTGGGTTTGACATCAAAAGATGAATATGAGACAAGAGATCAACATTTCAGCTTTTATTTCCAGCTATTTACATCTGGATCTGATACACAACTTAGAAGATAGCACCTTTTGTTTGAACCCACCCATTTTTCATGTGAGCAAAAGTAT
>NTHP01000827.1:419579-456052 GCA_003416845.1 Oplegnathus fasciatus | reverse complement strand
GATGAAGATGAAGACGATGGTACGGTGAACTATGAAAACTTAGGAGACCCTTCTGCCTCTGTCAGACTCCACTGATCAACAACTTCAACATCAACTCACCAGAGAGTCCACAGCTGTTAAACATCATCTCATCATATTTTACATTAGTAGATAACAACAGAATCATGAGATCATTTTTAGATTTTGGATGACTGAATGTGTTTTTATTGATTAATATGACAAATGTGTTTTCTGTGCCGAGTTATTTCTGTTTCAGTCTGAGCTGGACAAAGATACTCAAGATATCTCATACTAAGAGTGAGTTTTATAGTTATACAGTTAGTATAGAGTTTTTTAGATGCTCTTTTTAAATGTTCTCAAATACCCATACACATTTATACTACTGTCCATGCTGTATATCGATACTGTATACACTGTATTCATATCATACATCCAGCTGTTTATTCTGTACTTGCACTATATATTTTAGATTTATACCTGGACTGCCTGCTGTAGGCAGTGAGCTTGGAGTCTTAATGGAATCTGTTACAATCTGATCTCATTTATAGCTGATAATAATATAATTTGCAATTAAAAAATGGATTTCTACTCAATTTTAAACAGTGATTTGTGGTTGGATCTCTCTCTCAAGCACACACACACACAGACACAGACCACATCACAGACCACACTAAAAGCTTGCTTCTGCTCAGCTGACCACTCTTTGTTCTCTCACCTCTAGTAGTAAACCTTCCCTCTGTTTGCACTGGACTCTAACATTTGTCTAAATAACATATAAATGCATCTAAAATGAAAATAACAAGCTCAGAAGTGCAACAGCTCAGGCTGCGTTCAGAAGTGTTCATGGTGGATGCACATGACCTCTTACTGTACCTGTAATACGACTCCAAATGATCCTCAGATCTCATTAAAGGACCAAAGACTCATCTCTGCAGTGTGCATAGCATGAAAAACCCTGAAGTGGTGACGTCACACACACTCAGATAAAACATCCACTCTTTTAGTTGTATGTTCGAAAAAATGTGTAATTTTGCATAAAGTCTCTTGTAACAAACCATTTTAAAACAACATGAACAGACCTACTACTACATGTGTTCAAAAGTGGAACTGTGGGGACTTCTTCTACCTCCAGGCAATTCAGTTAGACATTTATAAATGTGTTCACCATTTGTGTTTCTGATGTTTATTAGGTCATCATTAGAGGGTAACACCTCCAGAGCTCTGCTGCTGTTGTTAACCACATTCTCATCAAAACACTTCTTCTTCAGTTCTCAGGTAAAAATAACTGCAAAGATACAATGAGGAGCTAACAGGTCTCAGACCAGTAAAATATCATCTTATCTGTGTTCTTTACCAGCTGCTACAGTATCACCATATTGCACCATGGACATCAAGAGTCACATTCTGGCGGACGAGGANTGTATTAGATCCAGATGTAAATAGCTGGAAATAAAAGCTGAAATGTTGATCTCTTGTCTCATATTCATGTTTTGATGTCAAACCCAAATGTTTTCAGTCTACAGCAAAAATACAGGAATTGGCCTCACTGTTCCAATACTTTTGGAGGGGAGTGTATTTGTCGAACTAGTCCCTTAAAGGCCGGTGGAGCAGCTGAAGAATTTTAGTAATTTAGTGCAATTTTAAGCTACGAAGGGCTCTTCTGACTGGATAACTTTTTAGCTAGTCGCAAAGGAGGAGGAACGCTTCACAGAAATGTTGCTCACTGGGGAGGCTTTTGTTTGGCTCATTTCCAGGTCAGTGTCATCCACCTAAATGTGGTTTTTTCAGCAACAGCTTATGACTCATCCTTTGACCTGGAGGACATCTGGGGCTAGTCTATAACACTAGAATGATTGTTCTTGTTGGTAGCTTTACTGGTACCGCATGCATTGCCTTCTCAAAGTAGTAGCATGGTTTGTGATGCACTGTGTGTTATGCAGACTGCAAATGCAATGTGAAATCAACATCTGATGAATTTTAGATGGAATTTTGTACGGATAGCTGGATCAATGTAACTGTCTCTGATTCTTGTATTAGTTTTGGTCAGATATCTATCGGCTAATCTCTAAACCCCTACAATGACTTATACCTTCTAAGAATACAAGATGTCTGTGTATGTTTGTTGTCACAGCTGGATACTATGTTTGTTTGTTTTTTTACATTTTTGGGTCATTTTATTCTTCTTTACTTTCATTGATCCTTTAATGCTTTTACTGTCATTTGAACCGTCTTTAACTATAGGCTAGTGGTTTTTAGTCAATTGAATAAAGAAAAAATGTTTCCAACATTCTTTAGAATAAACAGTTAATCAAACCAAAATAATCGGCAGATTCACTTGTTATGAAAATAATCATTAGCTTCAGCCCTCGTTTTATAAGACCTGTTTTAACATCATGGATCTCATTACATTTTTTATTTCTTTGCTTCTAAAACTCCCATAGCAGTCCATAATATTCTTCCAAGTGACAACATCTGAACTGTTGCCTGTACCGATAACCAGTTGATGATTCGGACTGTAGATTAATAAACTTGGCTCAAGGTGTACATTCCCTATTGTTCGTACCTCCGTGCTTCCACACTGTTGTATCTCTAACCACACTCCCCTCTGCATCTGTTAGACACTCTGTTTCACTCCTCTGTGCCGACACTGCAAATTGCAAAATCTAGTCACTATTCAACCTTGCCTACTCTGCACACAGTTACTACTGATAAATCCATTTTGTTCTCTCAGTTCAGTGTCAGGGTTGTCAACAAATCTTACATCTGTCAAAGCTTTATTATCTAAAACTATTTAGTCTTTTCATATCTGAATCACTGCAAGATGAAGATGGCACATAGCTGTGGACCTGATAACTCACACTCATCATCATTCTGATTATCTTAACAGGTGGTCGATCAGTGACTCAGAAATTTGAATAGAAATCGTTTTTTGGGTGAGTGATTTGACTTTTCTCCCTTAATTTTTGATTCATGATTTGATTCATTTTGTAAAATCCTTTCATATGGTGCACACAAAGTACAGCAGTATGTTTTAAAAGTGCCAGATATATAAATGCTTAATTTTAATATTTATTATCTAAACCATCTACAGTACTGTTTAACAATTTCATCTGGCAAAACAGAATGAAAGAATGAAGCGTAAACCTGTTACTGTACCTACTGTACTGTTGTTGAACACATCATGCTGTAAAAGAACACTGTATCAGATTTTTCTAGGGATAAATGTGATGTCCCGCAGGGGTCGGTGCTGAGATCACTTATTTTCTCTGTGTGAATGGCTGCATCCTTATATGACATATAGTCACTGATATGCTGACGACAAATTTGTCTCTCCAAAGTATCTTTCCTTCTTTCTATGCATTTTCTATGCATTTCTATACATCTCTTCTTCTATGCATTTGGCAGGTGCTTTCGTCCAAACCGATGAACAAATATGGTACAATCCAAGCCACAGTAGATCAAGCACAAATCTTTGAGTACAAGTGCCACAACACTCAGGTTCAAATTTTACCTGACACAGGTGCCGCAAAGTTACAGGTGCAAGAAGTTAATGGCATGTTACGTAGGTAAGGGATTCTGCTGACCTAGTCAAGTTAAGAAATTTTCTGATCTTTCTGATGTTATATTCCAAAGCGATGTGACCAAGTGACAGATGCAACATACTCAGTAAAAGTTACGTAGTGGCCCAAATATCAGATGGTCCTGGTTATATGATGACCCGCCTTTTCAAAAACCTGATAGGAAACTCTCCCAGATATACTATTAGTGCAAGCATTCGGAAACATGGAATATTGCCCTTCAATAAAACAATATTATGATCTTGTATTCGAGCCAATATGGTCATCAATGGTTATAGTAATCAATGTTTAAAAGTTGTTAAAACTAGCATTTGTAATGAAAAGACGATTGAAAAGCCAGAAAGACTGCAGAAACACTCCAGCAGGCAAATAAAGTGAGTTGAAAATTCATTTTGCATTCAGTCCAAAATCCTCACATACTTTGACTTAGCTCTGCATATGATTACCTCTAGGACTTTGATGCAAATTACTTTTCTCAGAGAGGTTTTATTCATGGTAAAACCACCTATGGTGACACTGCCAGTGAGATGCACGCAGTTCCCAGTGTATTGTAAGCCACTCTGGATAAGGACTTCTACCAAATGGCACATAGATAATTAGCATGGAGCAAGACTTATGGAGCTGCGAAAACAAGCTCCTAATGTCTTCAACAGCTCATTTGGGCAGCTCATTCATTTATTTCCAGTAGATATCATGCTGAGGTCTAAAAGCTCTCAAAATTCATCTGCAGCCTCACTATCTAAGCAGAAGTGTGTGTGTGTGTGTTTGTGCATATGATAGAGAGAGAAAGATAGATAAATAGAGAAAGACGGACAAATAGAGCAGTTTTATATCTCCGCCCAGCTGGTAATCAGACTTCAAAAACACAGCGAGAGGGTTGTGTTCCACTAAGTGGCGATTGATCGCTGTGTGAGTGAGTATGTGTGTAAAGGGAAAACATGGGTGATAGTTTGACTGATCCTGTGAGATAGACACACACACACACCTGTCTCACTTTTGTCTCATCTTCAGTGTTATCTCTCTTCTCCTTCATCACCCCCCTCGTTCTCTCGGCTTCAGTCCCTCGTTCTGAGGAGTGGGTGTGCTCTCCGCTGTCCTTCTCCAATCTCCCTCCTCAGTGTGTGTCCACCGCTACCATGGACACAGCACACACACACACACACACACACACACACCTCTTCAGTCCCTTTCTCCTGCCTCTTTCTCTTTCTTTTTTCTACAACTTCCTTCCTTCCTCTCTATCCTCCTTCTTACCCCCTCCTCCTCCTCCACCTTATCCGCTCCCACTTCTCCTCATTAAGCCTCCACCATCTCCTCTTTGCCTCCTGCTTAGTGTTCGCTTATCAAAGCTACATTCAAAGCACAGGAGGAGATCGGAGGAGAGACGGGTCAGATAAGATAGATAAAGAGGGAGTGTGTGTGGGCGAAAACAAGTGTGTATATCTTTGTTGATGCATGTCTATATGTGTATCTGTTTTTAGATGTGTGATTGTGTATTGTCTTTCTTGCCTGGAGCGATGTCGAGTGGACACAGAGTCCAAAGCAGCTTTACCCTCTATCTCCATCAGAACAAAGCAATTACACAGACACAGACATGAGGGCACCACCTCCGATGGCCCACATGCGTAGAGGGTCGGCGCGCCAGTGCCTTTGATCTTGACTACCCATAAGCTCAATCTTTAAAAGAACTATCTACTTTTAAACAAAAATTCCCACATGATATTCCTAAGATCTCTCACAATCCAGTTAACATGGGTAAACAAACAAACCTTTTCGAAAGCTGGAAAACAACAACCAACTCTCAAATACATTATGTTGTCCAGAGACAAATGCTGCCCAATGCAGCTGTGATGCAGCACAAGAAACGGTACTGAATTAAGAGTAATGTGTCATGAGCGAAAGTAGAGTCTATGTTGGCCAGTCAAAGCTTCTTTTCCCTCCCTGTAAAAGCTGCGTGCACTGTGCCAAGGTTGGTCAAAGGCCCCATTTACACCTGTCATGTGCATCAAGTGAAAACCCAGATGGGATTTAATGCATTTTGGTTTACACTTGATTGAATATATGTGTCTCCATTGGGTAGATCACAAATCAGCTTCCATCCAGGCTACATGCAAGACAGGGTGGGCCTTATTCCAGTCCAGAGGGTGGTGATGCCAGGAGAGGAATAACTTGTGTGCTTTAGAAGCTAAGTTACAGCATATAATATTTTAGCTAGCCTGCTAACAGCCATCCACTAACAACTAAGATACACATGTATGACTCACATTATGGGATTACGAGTGACAAAACACACTGATCATCGAGTGGTTGCACTGATCGGGGATCAGATAAACACTACAGGCCATATTTCAATTACTCAAGTGCAATGACAAGTTGGCATGACTGGTGACAAACTGCCCATTAAGCAATGTCTAATATATAATATAGTATAAATACTATGCTTATAATATAACTAAATACATATTGTTTCGCAAAACATCCACGTGATACTTACTGTGCCAATTACAAAAGGTGTCCTTAGCACTGGGTTGGCCTACAGCAGTTGCAGACTTTGAAATACAGCCCACTGGCTTTAATGTATCACCCACAAGCTATAAATGAGTGTAGTTGAGAGAGCTGTAATACATTTAAGCAAGAATGAAACATGGAATTCAAAATTGTACTTAAAAAGTTTATATAATAATTATTATATATTTTTTGCCAACCTCCTTGTGGGTCTGTTCCCTGTGAGGAATCAACTGATAATCTTGTAGGAAGAGGAGAAGTTAGTGAGAAGGCTAATAGAGGAATGATGGACATTAGCCTTTCACTAATGTCCAGCAATTGAAATATAGACAGGGCGGGCATGCCCTCAGAGAAAATGTAGAAGGTTAGTCGAGGCCGCAGAGTGGAGAACCAACAAGAATCCTGTCCCTGTGTGTCTCCTGACCGGTCCGTCACCTAGGCCTTTGCCACCATCATATTCCAGTTCACAGTCTGGGAGGTTTGGGAATGGAGGGCAAACAGGTGTACTTTAAAATGTCATTGGCTTTTAACATATTTATTTATCACTGCCTTTATGTTGTGGGCAGAATGTAAAACATAATCAGCCATATTTATAATGGGTAACCATTGTCACCTAGCAGCTGTCGGCCGGCAGGAGCAGGAGGCTGCAGATATTACATAGCGACTGTTGTCCAACATGGAGGAAAAAAATGCATTCAGAACATTCTGTGAAAGACCTTGATTTGCATATGCATGTGTTACCATGCAGTTCACATCAGAGGCTACCTGCATGTTGATAGAGTGGACCTCCATTCAGTTTGAGTTATTCAAACACTTTCAAGTGAATGTCATGGGAATGGATTGTATCTTATCTTTTTCCTTCTTGAGGAATTTATCATTTAGTAAAACCTGGAATGGGATCTGTTGATGCACAAATCACTTTGCAGTGGTGAAGAGGTACTCTAAATGAAATAAAAATATAATAAGCTCCACATAGGTGTGGGCTCGCAGTCCTCTAATTTTACACATATTGTCTTCATAGAAGTGGTGGTAACTTGCTAATGGTGGTACATTTTTAACTAAATGCTGAGAGGACACACAACACACATGTATCTAAATCTAGAAAGAAAAACAAGTCAAAGCACCAGGCATGAACTGGGGAAGCAAAGATGCTGTTTTGTGAAAGAGGCTGTTTACAAGGACATGTTACACAGTTTGCAGTCCAAGGTGACCACATTTGGAGAGAGACTTTTCCAGTATGTTCTGGAAAAAATGAAGTAACCTCGTCACTCCTTGTGAAAATGTTTGATGCAGTTTGCAGACTCTATACACTTCACTGGATGATTTCATGCATTTTAGGAAACTTAAACATACGGTCGTATGTAAATTAAACATGCATTTAGTTGCCATGTCACATCTCAGCTCAATATTACAGTAGTTCAAAGTTGTGACAGCAGAAGTACCCCACTTGCCACAGCATGGTGCGTGGTGTTCACTCAGCCAGCAAATTGCTGATGAAGGAACAAAACGTATGAACATCCACCTGCTGTGGACACTAGTTGTTCTAAGTGCAATACCTGTTATTAGATCATGTACACAATAAAGGATGCCTTTGTCCATACAGTTATAGAAGGATTTTTTCCCTCATTCCTATCACTTTAGTCATAAACTTCAGTTCTGTATTTGATGATTATTAGCTAGTGGTGTGGCTCTATGGATGGCAGCTGGTTGGTCCAGCACTTTGGTCCAGACTGAAACATTTACAGAATGGATTAACATGAAATCTGACACACCCATTCATGTTGCCCTCAGGATGAATTGCAATAACTTTAGTGATGCCTTAACATTTCACGTAGCACCATCATCAGGTCAAAATTTTAATTGTATTTTATTTTGATTTATGCTATTATACTTTTTTGACCAAATACCTGCAAAACTAATGACATTCCCATCAGCTGTACGTTTTTTGTAGTGCTAATTAGCAAATGTTAGCATGCTTACATAATAAACTAAGATGGTGAACATGGTAAACACTATGCCTGCTAAACATCAGCACGTTAACATTGTCACTGTGAGCATGTTAGCATCCTTGCATTAGCATTTAGCTCACTGCTGTGCCTAAGTAAGTAGGTAGTAGTAAGTTTCTATTTATTCTATTCTTATTTTTATATTTATTTTATTTTATATACTTTACTTAAAGATATACTTTACTACTTTATTTAATTTTTTTAAGTTTCTCTATGTACCTGTACTTATATATGTCCTTGTGCTGCTGTAACGCCCAAATTTCCCCTCTGGGGATCAATAAAGGATTATGTTATCTTATTATCTTATTATAAGTACAGCCTCACAGAGCCGCTAGCATGGCTGTATATCCTTAGTCTTGTTCTATGATCATGACTCCAGAATGGATATTGGAATTGTGTAGATATAATTAGACATGCTACTACTGTATGGATAGCCATAAAATTTGGATATTCATCGTGCCCACAGGACGATCCCTGTTTACTTTGGTTATCCCCTGACTGTCTTGTCCAGTGAAACATATCAACATCTACTTGATGGATTGGCTCAAATTTTGGTACAGGCAATCGTGGTTCCTTGAAAATGTGTCATGACTTCTCCTCTAACTTTTCATCTGGCACCACCAGCAGTTTGACCTCACAGAGCATGGCTGTACACTGACTGTGTTTTACTGTGTTCAAAGTGGATAAAACAATGCTATAAAGTTTGCACATGCAGGTAACCTTATCGCATAGCCTTATCTGACAAAAAACAAAAAAGTAAAATAATAATAAGATCACGAAACGGAAGTTGCAGTCTGATAATATTATAATCAATAGGTCTTTAGAAGCTTTGTGCCTGCAAACATATTTTGTACAGTACCTTTGTGTGTGGCAAAAGAAAATAAATGGTGCTAACCAATGGAGCAACATCATAAGATTGCTTTGACATCATTGTAATTACTTCTCAACCTTGTTGAACTAACAACATGCACAAATGTATAGACTTTAGCCTTTACCTCTTGAATATTATGTATTTCAGTACTGCTGCCACAGTAGTAACTAAACAGCTTGGAAAATATTAACTGAACACCGTTTCAGTGGTTCTCATATATATACATGAAAAGGTGTTTTGTTGTCTTACCTTGGATGAATGTTTGGAAACAGACACTAAGAGTAGAGACTATCTCTGTAATAGTCTGCGTCTGCTACTGGTTTAACATTCTCAGTTTTCCAGTTTAGTGTCCTACAGAAACCACTACTACCAATGAAATATTGAGGTGTTTACAAAATCTCTCATTCTCACTTACTTCATGTTTGCTTCCTTCTCGCTCCCTGTTCTCCTTTCCCTCCACGCCCTCTCCTGCCAATCATCTGCCAGAAATTATGCAGATTTCTCTCTTTAAAAACATGCTGCATTCAGAATTTACGTCCCTCCTCCTTCCCCTCTACACTTCCCTCCATCCCTCCTTCACAGCCTAAAAATGGATGACCTCAACTTCATTTGGAGAAGCAATATTTCAAACCATTTCACACTCACTCCCTCTGTCTTTATGTCTCCCTCTCTCTCTTCAGCATCATTAAAAGTTGACCTGACAGGGAGGCGTGGTGTGCAGGGTTGAAGGGTATGTGAATGTGTGCGCGCCCACTTTCTGGTGTGCTTGCTTGCTCGTGTATATTTATGTAAGTCCGTGTCAGTGTACTGGCATGAAGTGTGTTCACATGTTTGTGTATGCGTACATGTCTGTGTGTCAGGATGCCTTCAGAGGACAAGATATGTGTAAAATACTGCAGGGGGATGTGGTTTCTGTATAATGAGCTGACATTAACTTTCCTTTTCAACCCTTCAACCTTGAACTGAACTGAGCCAGAGTTACTGTGTGTGTGCTGACCCAAACCATGCTAACAAAAGACATTTCCTGATAGGTAGCAAGGGCGTAGCAAATCCAGTTTTTTGGAGAGTTTCAAAACCCCAAATTTACTTGCAAGACAAGCATGTGGTTTGATTATATTAGATTTTTGGAAGAGATCAAATAATTTAGTATACAAGATAAAGCATCTACTATTGATCAGGATGGCAGAGACAAACCCCAAAGGTTCCTAGGCTATATATTTTGTGAATGTAGAGCCTAGTCATATATAGAAAGAGTTTCATAACTAGATAGTGGATTTTAATATGATGGTTTTGATGTTGGTATTAATCCCCAAAATCTTTTATTGCAACTTTTCATTACACTCACAAAAGAAACTCCTTGGAAACACTTTTACAGATTTTGAGACTTTTGGAAATATGCACTCACACTCACAGCACTATTTAAGACTACAATAATTATGACAGAATAACAGAATAACTAACGTGAAAACACACTGACCCCTCCCCCATCCTCTCATCTGTTGCTGTTTCTGGCTGAATACAAATGTGCACCGTCCGGACTTGTGGACTGGGCCCTCATACAGTATGTACCATGACATGAATGGAAAAATTGCATTATTAGACAAGACTTAAGACCATTATCGTTTATGGATATGAATGTAAAAGTATTTTTCTAATTGGTTCTTAACTGCACTGGCAGCTAACGCAAGAGCTGCTGCTGCTTTATGTAGTATATATAACAGATAGATAATGTTTCATGTGTACAGTAAAACTTCCTCACATTCCAGGTGGTCTCATTTTTTCCTTTGTTGGATGAAAACCAGTGTTTGGCTGTCTAACGCTTCAGATTACAACAAAAAATTGCAGTTATTAGCCCAGTGCACGTAGCATAGCGTTGGTTCAGACAGAGCACTGAAGTCGCTCTTGTATTGGCTGATCAGCATCAGCTGTTTGCAATATGCTTTATAATGACTGGCTCATTCACAAGTGTGGGGCTAGTAATGTCCAATCATATTCATGCAGATGTATAGTGCGGACATTATAACGGCACACTATCATTGTTTGCTGATTACACCCAAGCCAACACCATTTTCTGCTGCAGCTCCCTCCACCACAGCAACCTGCCCCTTATGTGGTATTTTGTGTTATTGTTGATTTAAAGCGGCTATAGCCAATTTTTCATGAAGACAGTGAATCAAATGACAACATGAAATTTGAAAATGTGAAAGGGGTCACTCGCTAGTGATGAACCAAAAGAGAATTATCACACAAATCTGCAGCTCTCCTTGGCTTTACGGAGCTATATAATAAGTTTCAGCTCATAGTTTAGCTGTCTGGCTCGTAACTTTTTTGGTTCCCTCTCACTGCTCTCATAACGTAATTTTTAGCTACACAAGGCAGCTTTTTCCAGCAAACTCACTGTACACTACCTGCTCAGCAGCAGTTAAATAGTGCCACAACAACAACAGAGAAAAGGCTGACAATTCAGATGAAAAAGGTCAATTTACATCAATATAAATATAGCATACAGTCTATTCATACATGTCAACGACAGAACGACACGTCATGCATTTCTAAGTTTCTCAAAATATCGACATGCATCAAACACTCTGACCTATTACTGGTGTACTGCTCTGATTTTAAACTGAAGCAACAGTTATTTCACAATATACTACTACCTTAGTTACTGATCAGAAGACATGCCTTCTGTTTAACTCCTGAAAACTAATTACATCACCTGTTCAAAGATGTTCCCCTGAGAAAGATGGAGCACATAAAAATAGCACTCATACTGTAAATGACAAACAGTGGTAAAGACTGGCTACTATGGATTCAGATTCCACCTCGGTGCTTCGATGACTGGATCTCAGTGTAGCTTTTGACACCATACATCACTGTATACTCCTAGACCGAGTGGAAAATCAATTTGGCATCTCTGGCCTGGCTCTCTTGTGGTTAAAATGTTACTTATCTAAAAGAACACAGTGTGTTTCTTATAGTAGAACTATATCAAATTTTCTGATGTGAAGTATGGTGTACCCCAGGGCTCTGTTCTTGGCCATCTGCTTTTCTCTATTTTTATTTCAAAAATGAATTGGCCAAATTATATGCAATCATGCAGCTAATTTCCACTGCTGCATTGATGATTCTCAGCTGTATGTGCCTGTAAAGGCAGATGAGCATACCCAATTTATGAAATTGGCAGCCTGCTTGTCTGCTGTGAAAAACTGAGATGCTGGTCACCAGTGTTAGGGAGTAGTGAACTACATGTTAAAAACTAGTAGTTTAGAAGTTTAACTACATTTTGCAGTAGCTTGCTGGTAGTTCAACTACATTCATATTTGTATAGTAATTCAAGTAGTTAAGTTACTTTTTGGGCATTTTTTGTGTAGTTAACTACTGAACCTACAATTTTGGGCCATAAAAGGAAAGGAATGTTTATTTTTATTTTTATTTTACCATTGCTTCTCTACTGTCCAGATGGGATTGTTTTGTTTAGGACAGGTTCAGATCTCAGGGGTGTTCCAGGAAGCTGGATTGTCAGCTCACCTGTGAAAAATATTTGGCTATAGTTTTTAATGTTTTGAATCTGAATCTGTAAAACTAAACTTGAATATATTAGATGTCAATTAGTCATAAGTATTGATTATTGTTACTAATTAACAAACGTTCAGAGAAGTTGTTGCACGCTATTTTAGAAGTTACCTGGTTAACTACTCGGTGCAAAACCCCCACCTGGACTGTAATTTCTGGAAGGCAGGTGTCTGACTGATGGACATTGTATACAAAACTAAAGCTGACATTCCTTCACTTTCCCAGGAATAGTGGGCTATTTTATTGTTTATGTATGACCTGTGAACAAGTGGGCACTTTTTGCAATAAACTCAATTGAGTGGCATTTTTTGCTGGCATGTAACTATTTTGTATTATATTTTGTTACAATTTCAGATTACATGTACATTGTTAGTTTGATCATTTTTTTAAAAAGTAGTTTGAACTACTTTTTATAAGTAGCTTTATTTAACCAAACTAGATTTCTCCCTAGTGTCGCTTTGCTGTAGTTCAACTACTTCCAGTGTGAAGTAATTGGTAGCTTGCAAAGCTTTCAAAGTAGCTTCCCCAACACTGCTGGTCACTGGCCCTGCTGGACACCAGTTTGATCAAGTAACAGTAACTTGAAAATTTGACCATATTGCACCTTCAGTCATTTACTCCCTCTCTATGTCAGATCAGACTTTAAGGTGCTTCTGATGACTTACAAAATTGTAAATGGGTACGCCCCGTCATACCTGTACGATCTCGTTAAACCTGATATTCCATCCCATACTCTCCGCTCTCAGAATACAGGGCTCCTGCCTGTCCCCAGAGTTAAAAAGAAGTCAGCAAGCTGCAGGGCCTTTTCTTGTTGTGCCCCCTTCCTCTGGAATGACCTCCCTGCTATCAGACAGTTTGACTCTGGTGAGGCCTTTAAATCCAAATTAAAAACTCATCATTTCACCTGAACTTTCAGTTTGTTGCTTATTTTTGGATTACTTCAGGCCTTGTACCTGTTAACATTATCCTTCTGGCAGGTCGGTCTCAGTCTTAATGAATCATTAAGCCTAGTACTTACAGACCATGTTTGTCCTGCTGACGAGAATACTGTAAACCACTGCATTTCTCTGTTTGTTTGTTGTCCTTTAAGCACAGCTGTGCGCCTACCTCTCACTTTCTCTCTCTCTTCTCCCTCTCTCTCCCTAGTTTTCTCCTCCTGGTCCTTTCTTTTCACTCCCTCTCTGACTTCTCTTTGTTGGACCATCGGCCGTCCTGGGACCTCTCTCTCTCCCCTGGCTGTTGGTACCTCTTTCCAGATGTTTTGGATGTGTATCTTTGTCCTCCAGGAGATTCAGCCTCTCCCCTTGTCTCTCTCTCTCCCTCTGTGTGTTTCTTTCTTTTCTCATATCTGTGTGAATTGTGTGCTTGAGCTTCGTCTCATGTGTTGTGTAGTCTGTCTTCTTCTAGGTCTCCGTGGTGGAGAGCAGGTCGTGTGGCTCAGGTCCTGGAAGTTGCTTGACATCCTCCCAGATCCATATTCTTCATATATGTTTACAACCTATCTATAATTTTGTCACCCTGATTGTCCATGCTGTAATTTTACTATGTCGGTCTATTCTGTACACACAACATCTGTTGCATGTCTGTCCATCCTAGGAGAGGGATACCGCCTCTGTTGCTCTTCCTGGGGTTTCTTCCCCGTTAAAGGGTTTTTAGGGGGAGTTTTTCCTTATCTGAATCGGGGGGTCTAAGGACAGAGGATGTTGTATGCTGTACAGATTGTAAAGTCCCTTGAGGCAAATTGGTGATTTGTGATGTTTGACTAAAGTTCACTTTACATCTTGAAGCTCAAGCAGGCGGTCATGCTCAAAAAGTGTATTCAAAAAATAGAAAGTAATTAGCAGATGCAGGTTCTCCGAGAAAAAAACAAGTAGCCTGTGTGCCACCCATTATTAGACGATACATACAGAAAAATACTTGTTTCCATGTATCATTGAGATCTAACAAATGTGTCCTTTTTTGCGTTGGGCAGTAGCAAAGTTTGTTATAGAGCGAAACTGAGACAAAGTAATTAGCTTAGTCCACATTTTTAAACTTTAACTTAACTTTAACCATTTGACTCCAATTTAACTTTTTCTGTTTTGGACAATTTCACTTTTAAGGGTGTATAACACTATAGTAACAACTTTATCCTCTACCATCATAATACCCAAAGTTTTTTTCTGTGTATCTAAAAACATGTATTTTTTGTCTGCTGTTTCAGCATTTCAAATTATCTACATAAATAAAAGGTGAAAGCTTTAGTAGGTTTTACCAATTAGTGATGATGCCATTTCCCTATACTTTTCTTTCTACTGCAGTCTCTCTCTCTCTCTCTCTTTCTCTCTCTCTCTCTCTCCCACTCTCCCAGGAGGATTGGAGGGTAGAGAGACCTATGAAGCTAATTATCAAGGGTCACACAAGCAACATTTCACCCTCCCTCCATGTTACTCTGTCCTGCCTCACTCCCTCACACATAAAAACACCTATTGTATACAGTACACACAGGTACAAATAACCACATATGCTTGTCGCTTCATCGCCTGAGCACTGATTACGTATGTATGTCTAAACCTTGGACTTTGACTCCATGGGTCTGTGTATGTGTGTGTAATAGATTTCACAAATTCATATTTTTTAACTTGCAAAATCCTGAATACCTGTTTGCAAAAGGCGTGATGGAGGAGAACCGGCCTTGCAGGAAATGTAAAGATAAAAAAACATGAAGGAAAAAGCATGTGAGGAGTGAAAGGAAAGGAAATTAAATAAATAGTAAAATAAATATGGGTGAAAGAGGGAAGAAAGCGAGGGACAAGTAAAAAGAGAAGGAGGGATAATTCAAAATGAAGGGATGATTTGAGATGAAGGGGAGGATGCATGAAGGAAAGGATTACGGAAGTGATGATGTGACACATAAAAAGGATAGATTCAATGGTATGGTGGAGGACGGTGATTTGGAGAGAGGAAGAGAGAGCAGGAGGGAGAGACAGAGGGGGGGGTGGATTAAAAAGAAACAGAGGATGGTGATGGAGGAGAGAAATGTGTGATTTGGCAGCAGGAAGAACATCCAAGCCAGCTTCACCCACTGAGTCCTCTCTCCTTCTCACTCTCATTGTCTTTTGTCAACTTCTCACCTCTTAATATAAATTGATTGTGAAAACGTAGCATTGTAACTTGTACAAACAAATAACCTTGAGTTGTCATCATATTAGGCACACTTAGTTTAATATAATGCAATCCAGTACAATAAATCTTAACTTTATGAAGCTGATGATGATCTCTGTTTTTGTTGACACTATGTTAAAGTAGTAATTGTAAACAACACCAAATCTGGCTTGGATTTGATACCTAGCAACACCAGTACAAGTATCATTGAGACTGAATTTAATTTAAACTTTATATACATATATAAATATACTGTATATATATATATATATAAGTACCCCGCCTCTTGACCAATGTCTGCTGGGATTGGTTCCAGACTCCCACAACCCTCAAGGGTAAGCGGGCGTAGCCAATATTCAATATTAAAAGTCAATATTTCCATTAACAGATGAGGGTGAAGGGTCAAATTAACAACATTTTCACTCAGCCACTGGCCTTTTCCACTATAGGCATTTTGACATGTTATTGCAGGAAAAGATGACGGTGACTAAATTAACAGATGTGGAGTTGAGACTGTCCCGGTCCTAGTTTTACAAACCATATCAGATGAAAATGCCTTAATGGAGCCAGACATGAAGATCAACATTACTGTGGATGCGCTTTTATGTACCCCTGATAGCAATGTTTGCACTGTGTCTGCACATATGGCTTCAAACATCAGAAGCTGAGATTCAGTGTCCCCGTAAGTTTCAGCATCCCAGTGACAAATTACAGCCTGACAGACACTGGATTTTTGAGGCTGATAGTGATATTGATACACGAGAGTTTAAAAAACACGATTGATAGTATCAGCTGACATTCCTTTTTTTCCTTACATTAACACAGAATATGACCCAGATATGTATGTTTTTTTTATTTTATTTTATAATTTAATTATATGAAAAAATAATCTCTTAGTGCTCTCTCATAGGACAAACTATCTACTGATGACTCTCCTTCTAAGTTATCTGAGTATATCTTGGTCGTTTCTGTACTGCAATTTCTTGTCACTTATTGACGTAATACAGTGTATCTGCTACGAGCCAGTATTGGCCAATATATCAGCCCGGCTGATTTATCAGTCTACATACAGTAGCTTTCATTTAAATTTAGAAAAAAAGAAGATCATACAAACCCAAAAGTGTGATTCACTGATAACTCACATTGTGACATATTGTGCAGAGAAGTGTCCTTTTCTGCGAGTTTCCATATCTTTCCCTTTACAACCAGAGAGTGAAATATAGCAGCCATCTGATCTCTCAACATGCTTGTACTGCAGAGCTCAGTGATGTTTGTGTGTGTGTGTCTGTGTGTCAGCTTTTCCATCACTGGCCCTTGACAGTGGGGTGTCAGAACTCACTGACAGCTGACCCACACTTCCTGCATGACTAATGAATGCACACACACACGCACACACACACACTTCCTGAAATTTCTCCAGTATGCATAAAAGTGCTTTTCTCTCCTATACTCCCTTTCTCTGTCTTCACACTTTCTCTGTCTTCTTCCTGTGTGAGAAGCATCAGTGTGTGTGTGTGTGTGTGTGTGTGTGTGTGTTTGTGTGTGTGTGGACAGCTGTGCACTACCGATCTTCCGTCCCTCCCTGTGGACAGTTCACACTGTGCAGGTGTGCACAAGCTCTCCTCTATATGTCCTACACACACACACACGCACACACACGCTCAGCTGATGGAAGAGAAGGTGACAGCTGAGAAGGAGAGAAATCAAGTTGAAAAGAGTGTGAAAGTGAGAAAGTGGGAAACAAAAAATCCAACTTGTCCTTTTACCTTGATACTGTCATCACAATGCCAGCCCATAATAGGACTGTCTGAGCTGAGGGACTGACAGTATGTCAGCCCAATGAATGAATGGCAGGTGAAATAGGCTTAAACATAGTTGTTTTTTTAAACTGTTGGAATTAAAACTCTTCTCTTCTTCAAGAGCAGCTGGTTTTTCTTCATTATTCATGCAGCTCAGAAGAGCTGTGAGGTTGCCAATACATTTTTGCATGTAACTTTGGAAATGCTTGTAATTATATTACATAAGACCCACCCTCTTGAGGATGACAACTAATTGAAAACAACAAATGACGAGCTGTGACCGTGACCTGTCATGAAGAGCTCAAAGAGAAATAACTGATTCTGATTCTTGAGTCTGCAGCTCGATGTCATTTTATGAATAATGAGGAACTGCTAAAATACATGGAACGGGACAAAAGCACGACACCTCTGTTTCAACTTCTTTTTACGTTCTGAATGATCAGCAACAATCCCTGCATATGCGTTACCATGGTTACAAAATGATTTGCATATACATGTACCGCATATACAGATCGTCTATGAGATAGATTGTTCCTTGACACTTCACGAGACGATGGATTTAAAAGTAGTTTCGCTTTTGAATTCCAGCTAAAATCATATATCTACTGTCTGCTTGGAGGCGCACTGAAACCCTCCTTTTCAGGCAATCTAGGAATGGTTGTTTAGTCTGCTCCAGACTTTGACTGACAGCTCTCAGACAAGCCCAAACGAACCAGACGGGCAAACACACCAGAGCTTGTTTGAACCAAACAATAGATGGTAGTGGTGAAAGCATCCCAAAGCCTTGCTAGTTGCACTAGCAGTACTGGAGAAAATGAACTGCAAACTGATGATTCGTCTTGTAAGGATCCTATAGGATTTGTTTTTAATCTACCAACTAGATTTGGTTTTATGTACAAATGCAAAAATTTACTTGATTGTGGTGTTAGAGAAAAGGTCAGGGGGATCACCAAGGACAGTAAGATTCATCATGTTCTGATGGTGAAGATGGTGAACATTATACCTGTTATCACGAGCATTTTAGCATGCTGACGTTGGCATTTAGCTCAAAGCACTGCTGTGTATAAGTACAGCCTTACAGAGCTTCTAGCATGGCTGTAGTCTTATTTATTAACTCTGTGGACCAAAGTGTTGGACAAACGGACGAGCATACAGACAGACCAACTGACATCAGCCTTGCCATCCTTAGCCGGAGGTGAGATCCTGGTTTTTCCCAATCAAATCCATTTTGTCCATGTGTTCCACCACTTCAGCTCACACCATGTTGGGAGATATTTGGTAGATAACCAGCCGTACCTGAACAGTGAGAAAATGAGAACTTGTAGCAGACAAAAAGACAGACACTCACCACTTCTCTCTGTAGCACGCACACACACACACACACACACACACACACACACACACACACACACACACACAAACACAAGAATTGACTTTCCTGTGAGGGCAGAGTCAAGTGTTCCGTTGATGTTTTTCTCTCTTCATGAATATTAATGAATAGCTCTCTCCATCAAAACACAACCGGTACTCATTTACACAGAGACCAGTGCGCCATCACACACACACACACACACACACACACACACACACACACACACACACTAAAACAGCACATATGCCTGCACACTCATGTTATTGCTAAAAATGTGCAATAAATCCCTTAAACGTGTGTTCCACATCCTTCACTGACTTCCTTTTACTAAAGCGATGAATAGGTGATGTTTGATGATGTGTGTTTCACTTAATACAGTATGTTATCAAGTGTATTTGACAATGAGAACATTTAGACTAAGTCACTCAGGAGGATGTATAAAACTGTTCTGTTATTAGACTTAGGTAATACCACATCCAGATAGATAGATAGATAGATAGATAGATAGAGAAGTAGAAACATTGAGACAAAGAGTATAGGAAAACAAAGAAAAAGGTAGAAGACAAAACTCTTGAAAAACTCTTGAAAACAAAAGGTAACGATAAAGAGGATAGAAAAACAACAACAGACTAGCATGAAGAGAGAAAGGGGAAGACAGACTAAGTATTTAGTGCAGGCGGGAGGAGTGGGAGAGTTGGGTGGATGGTAAACTGGTGCGCGAGGCTGAGGAGTGCTGTACCCAGATTTGCAGTCAATTAAGTTGGATTTACTGGGCCCATGATGAGATCCTTACTGACTGTGTGTTTTCATATTGGACTGGGGGTACAGGTAAGCCCTGATGCTTTTCTCCCCCTCCCACCCCCCACCTTTTCTCTGCCTCTCTTGTTCTGTCTCTGTCTTCCTCGCTCGCCCTCAACTCTGATGTGTCCTAGAGGCTGGGCTGTGCAGCCACTGGTAGAGCAGTAAGAGCCGCCTGTAATCAAGACTAATCCCCCCCCCGGAGGCCTGCCAAGAAGAGCCTCACAAACAAAACGCTTTATGAAGGGAGAAGTGACACACACATACAGATACGTGCACATACTCCTGGTGTGTGAATACACTGAGGAAAAGCTATATGTTGTGATGATGACAGCATGTGCGCTGTGAGCCAAAACCGTACAGTGTATACATGCACATAAAAACAACTGATGAGTGACGTTGGTACACACGTCTGCACCATTCACAAGTCACTCCAGTGACTTTCAATAGTTTACCCTGACGTGGAACTGTACAAAATATTGCAAAAAGTTTTAATTTCAGCTTGTAACAAAATTTTAAATTCTTGTTTCAAGGACAGCTCACATCCAGCAGACACAGAACAACATCGGCCACTTTTATGACAATATTACATTACATTGAAAACTGGAGACATGCTGCACATCATCTTGCTGCATCATATCAATTCAATTCAATTCAAAGGGCTTTATTGGCATGAAAGTTTTAAAACAATGTTGCCAAAGCATCAAAATTAATTATCCTTGTAATTAACCCTGTAATTCAGCATAAAATATTTCTCATGTTTTATAACTTAATAATGTTTACACATACAAGAAATAGTTTCTCAACATATTTGCTTTAATTGCATTTTCATTTTCTTTTATTCCCACAGCTCTGGTGCTGTACTTGCCTTTACTAATTACTTCACAGCAATCATTAGTTTGAGTTTCATTATACTAAAACATTAATTAAAATCATTAGTTTGCATTTCTAATGAAGTGATACTACTGATGTGTTTGTATGTTTGCCATATGCATGCTGACATGGTTTTACATTTGCTTTTAATTCTTTAAAATCAATGGTATTTTTAAGACTGCATTCAGACATTAATTTCAGCTGCCTTGCACACACCCTTACTGGTGCATATTGCTGCTATTAAGCTGACTAATAAAAACAAATGGGTGTGAGTGCAAGTCACCCTACAGACAGTTAATTTTATTCTATTTTTATATTCATTCAAAGCACCTTCCAGTATATCTTACCTGGTTAGGTCCTCTGTTGCCTTGGAAATGCTGTTTCCACTTTGTATATGCAAACAGAGCAGGTCAGTTGGCACAAGTTCAACCACCAAGACTGAAGAGACGAAGAAAGAAGTGCCACTGACAGAAACTCATATGTCAACAGAAAGAGTAACAGAGAAAATGAAGACACTGTAAGAGACAGAAAGAAGTGAGGTAAAGATGAGTTGGACTCGGAGAGGAACAGAGACAGCAGGATACTGACAAGAAAAAAGTGACAGAGAGAAGAAAAATATGAAGACAAACAGGAAGGAGAAATGGAAAGGAAAAAGTTGAAAGTGAGAAGTAAGAAAGGAGAGGAGAAAAGGGGATAAATCTGAGTGTGGGCCATTAGCTGTTCTCTGAATGCTATGTTAGCAGTTTACACACACACACACACACACACACACACACACACACACACACACACACACAGAGTGCTAACAGTTTACACAGCACTTTATTTCTCCCATAAACAAAGTAAAGCCCAGCTTGTCCTCGGAGCGGCCATATATTATAAACGGATAACCCTAGAAGGCTTCAAAGAGTGTGTGTAAGTCTGTGTGTGTGTGTGTGTGTGTGTGTGTGTGTGTGTAATATTTGTGTAACATAAAGCTAGTCAGGTACTTCCAGGAGTGAAGTCGCTACCTATCTTACTTTATGTCCGTTAGTGTTACAGTTATTGCTATCTAACTATGATGGTGGCAAAAACATTCATGTACTGTAGTATGTAAATCTGAACTCACCAACAATACAGCATGACTTACAGAAATAGTTGGTTCAATGACAATTGAAACAGTGCAGTAATTTGAATATGGGAATGAGAAATGAGTGTAGCTGCCTTCATATTTTGTCTTTGTCTTTGCATGTCCTCACAATGGATGAGTGTCTGTGTGTGTATGTGTTTGTGTGCAAATAGAGAGAGATGCTTAAATAGGCTACCTGTGGTGGCTGAATCAGCTGTATCTTACATGAGCAAAACAAACCTTTCGCCACACAAATTTGACTGTAAATAGTACTGGTTCATCTTCTCACATAGTTTCAGAAGAATCTTCAGGTGGTGAGGCAGAAAATGTGGCTTGGAATAGAAATGGAACCTTGAATACTAGTGGTCAGTCCACTTAAATTATGCAAATACAGACCTTCTTTCTTCCCTCGGTTGGTATCGAGCAATGCAGATGGTTTTATCTTTTTTTAATTAATTCTATTTTCCCACTTTTTGAGATATCCATCTTTGAGATTTCTCAAAACCTCAGCACATAAAACTAAAGTGATTCGAAGGATAAGAGTGATTAAATTCATATTTTTGTAATGAACCAATTTGGTGAAGTTTGTAGTGAAACTGAATAATCCAATTTAAGATATTAAAAGTCTCAAACATGTCACAAGGCTGTGAATGTGCACTCACACATAAAGGGAGAGACCCAATAATGCAAATACAAGACTTTCACACCGTCTGTAAATAAATATGAGAAGCCACCTAGGCCAAAATTGAATACTTCACTTGCACATACCGGTACATACCGGTACTAAGCACTTGCACAAACATGCATACTCTCATGCATATACATAAATACAGACAGGTGACAAATTAAAGGAAGAGCAACATGAAGTGTCTTCGTATGAAGTCAGGCCTCCACGAGCCTCCATAACAGCTTCAGTGCTCCTTGCCAAGTCTGTGGAACTCTATTGGAGATCTGAACACCATTCCTCCACAAGATATTCCCTCATTTATATATACAGGGTGACAAATAAAAGGAAAAACCTGAATAAATGAGTGGAGAAACATAACGATGCAGATCCAGTGGCTCTGTTGTGCTGTGGGGGGCATGTTGCTGGCATGGTTTGGGTCCACTTGTCCCCTTAGAAAGAAGGGTCAATCATCATCTGTAAATCATTACAAAGTTGTTCTGAGTGATCACCTTTATCCTATGAGGAAACATTTCTATCCTGATGGGAGTGGTCTCTTCCCGGATGACAATGCCCCCATGCATAGGGCATGCTATGCTATGGCCTTCGCAGTCACCAGATGTCAGAACACCTATGGAAGATTTTGGACCGACGTGTTAGACATCGCTCTCCACCGCCATCATCAAAACACCAAATGCAGGAATATCTTTTGGAAGAATGGTGTTCATCCCTCCAGCAGAGTTCAGAGACTTGTAGAATCAATGCCAAGGAGCACTGAAGCTGTTCTGGCAGCACGTGGTGGCCCAACACCTTGCTAAGACACTTGGTTTTTCCTTTGTCACCCATCTGTATCACCTTTAGTTAATCAAGTAATATCATTGAGATCAGGATCTCTTTTGCAAAGGAGACCTGAGATCAGCAGCCAGACATAACAAACCGACATACAGCATCAGAGACAGTCACTGAAAAGATAAAAGTTTATATTGTATCATTTGGTGTTATGGCGATGGTGGCGGAGATCATTACACGTTGGTCCCAAATCTTCCATAGATGTGAAACTGGGTTGAGGTCTGGTGACTGGAAAGGCTGTAGCATTTTATTCACGTCATTTTCATACTCACCAAACCTGCTGTTGAGATGACTCGGAAAATAATCAGAACAATTAAAATTACATGCACATTCTTCATGTATACGCCTGTCTGTACATTCATAGGTCGCCGTTGTGTATGCATGTATGTGCATGTACATGCATGCCTGTCTGTATGTATATGCATGAGAGTATGTATGTATATGCATGAGAGCATGCATGTACAGTATGTGCAAGTGTTTACTATCGGTATATATGTATGTGCAAGTGAAGTATTCAATTTTGGCCTAGGCGGCTTCTCATAAATAAATTTACAATAGGAAAGTAATCGTTCCAGATTTGGCTTATGCTTTGCGTATGGCAGGGGATGCAACACACACACATCCACCATTTGAGGTCACCAAGGCCCGGACCTTGGTATTTTTTCCAAGGTGTATATAATAAAAGTTGTGAAAAAATTGCCTAAAAATAATTTTACTTTGGTGCGGCAAAGATATTGTATAACACCAAGATTACTGACTTGCTCATCTCAATGTCATTGCTTGTGTGTGGGTGGGCGGGTGGATGGGTGGTTGGTGAAGTGGATGATCTTGTCGTTACTACAAAAACTTTACTCAACACAGTGGTTCTTTGATTATGTGAACAACTTGAGGAACCCGGACAGGCAGCTGAATCCATGCGACGCGTGATACAGGTAACTAGAGGATTTTACTAGTGGACTGCTTGAAGTTCAATGCCCTTCATCCCCAGACATCATCTGCCATCATCTTCTGTGCGGTCGTGTTGCATTAAACAGTGGTCATCCATCATTATGCCGGCTGGTTAGTTTCACTCGAGTGAATTAACTAGCCAGCTAGCCAGCTAATGTTAATTCCATCTATCCAATGGTAGACTGATAAACTTTCAACAAAAGTTGAAATGCTTGTCTTTCAATTCAGTTTGTGTGAAAGGTTGAAATTCATGTTAAAATGAGGACTATATATTTTTATTTTTATTGCAAGATTATCTTAGCGGAGGCCGGTAACATTTACATATAAATATCAACTGACCATGTGTTTATTTTCTTCACTGGGACAGACGAAAAGTAAAAGACTACGTCAATCAAAGCTCAGCTTTGGAAAGGGAAGAGATATGGGACAAGACGAGGAGACTGAGAGAAAAAGAAAGAGAGAAGGTGAGGAAGATGAGAGAGGAAGAGCAGATACTGTCCACTGAGCCCAGGACAGGATTAGCATGATGTCCCTGTGCTGCTCAACACAAACAAAAACTGACCTGATCGAATTCAAACAATGTCATTACCACAGAGATATAAAGTATATGTTCTCTGGTACAGTGTAACCTTTATGCTCAATTTAACGACACAAACACCTAGAATAATTATAGTGTAATAATGTAGTGTTATTAAATGATTATATATTATTGTATAACACACATTTTGCTTACGTTTATGTACTGTTTGAGACACATTTCTATGATTCAAATCCAAAATGATGCAAACTCAAACACAGAGATGAAATAAAGAAGGTGTATATAACTTTACTAAAATATTTCTAACACACTTTGGCAGGAGAGATGAGTGAGAAGTCACAGAGAAAGGGTCAGGCAGTGAATACAGAAGGTGAGAGAGAACAAAGAGTAGATGGTGTCTGTAGTGTGAATTTCCCCTTACTTGAACACTGTAATTAAACATTGTCAACATTCATTTTCAGATGTTCCGTGATCATTTTAGCCTCTTCTGTAGTACGGCCCTGCACACACACACACACACACACACTCACGTACACACACACACTTGGAAGCAGGAGAATGTAGAGAAGAAGTCATGTGGGGTAAAACAGAAATCACCAGTCCAAAGAAATGTTTGAACTTGTGATCTCTTTTGATAATCTTTTAATCCAAGCTCTACAGGACAGTTGGACGAACAGATGGATGGGAGGGCGAGAGATACTGATGGGTGCATAAAAAAATAAACCGAACTGAGATACACAAACAGTGGGGAATACAACATAAGTGGATGTAGGAGAAGACAGGACATACAATTATCACTTTCAAGTGCACACATAGAGAGACACAGGGAGAGACTGCAAACTGACACACAAGACCCTGTGTGGGAAAACACACACACACACACACACACACACACACACACACACACACACACACACTCGCTGCGAGAGCTAGCTGTGTGAAGAGTGTGTACTAATTGTTTTGCTAAGCATGGTAATTGCAGCTCTCATTGGCTTCTCCAAATGTCAGCACTTCTTGCTGCCACACACACACACATTCACACAGATTACACAAAGACAAGCATTAACAAACAGACACAGAAAGACAAAAGATATTGTTGATGTTATAGAAATTAAAACATGATATCTTTCAGATTTTAAAGATGACACAGGAGTCTAGTGTGTCCTGAAGTAAAAAAAAAAGCCAATTATTTATTCTCTTTGCTTTATTTGGATCCCCATTAACTTTCACAAAGTGGTTGCTGGCGTCCCCATTAAAAAATAAACAGCAATTTAAAAACCACAGTATAAATGAAACAAAGGCAAACCCAACCAAACATAAACCACACAAAAGAAGTGAACTAATTTTGCAAGTGAAAGGGTAAACGGTAAAAATGATACATAATAAGATACGATTTGTAAACACAAGATGAATTTTCAGTACAAAGACAAATGTTATTTGTCTACCACAGGCAATGACTTGATGAAATTCTGGATTACTGATGCACAGTTACAAATACTAGTTCATTCAGTTTGTTCAGTGGTTGAACTGCTCTTGTGGGTCAATAACTTCATATGGAGCTGGAGCCAGGAGGCAGTTAGCTTAGCTTCGCATTAAGACTGGAAGCAGGGGGAAACAGCTAGTCTGGCTCTTTCCAAAGTAAAAAAAACCCACCTACCAGCACATCTAAAGCTGACCAATTAACATATTGTATAATTGTATAATTTGTAACAAACAGGAATATACAAATGAATTATGTGCTATAACTATTTCTCGAGTTACAGCCAGTGACCTGCAGTCTTGCCAGTAGACCAATGCTGCACAGAAGTTCTGGGCAGACAAAGAAACTGTTCATTAGGAAGTAGTTGCACGTAACACACCCAAACCACAAAATCTCTACCATTGTATGGTTTAAACAAACGAGGTACAATTAACAATGTGTTTATTTATCATAAAAAAAACCCTGCTTCCAGTCTTTATGCGATGCTAAGCCAATCACAAATTGGCTCCAGCTTCATCCTTAATGCACAGATATAAAAGTTTAAAGGAGCAGTCTTCCCTCCCACTATCAACAACAGTTAACATGTCAGAAAACTGGAGTTTTTAACTGGTTACTGTTTCAATTTAATATCGATGCCTTTATATGACCTACATAAGAAAACGAAACCAACAGAGAGAAGATTGGCTATTTCTGTTAGTTTCTAATAGTTATTCTTAATGCCTGCCACCGGGTTGGAGTTTTCCGCGATATCAGACAAAACGGTGCTGGGGTTTGCTCTGGCTGAATTCCAGTTGCTTCAGCTGCTAACTGAAGGTCTGTCTCTGGAGCTGCCGCCCTCTCTCCTCCCGGAGAAGTAGTCTTCTTGCAGCGGGGAGTGAAACAGAGGGAACATGTAACCCTAACGCTAGGTGAAACACTACTGCCTTTGTCCACAGAGACCGCCAAAATCAACACAAAATGAAAAGTTCCACAGAGTTGCTTTAAGAAAGACTTGAAATAAATCCATATCTTTAAGAGTCACACACAAGAATGTGACATGTAAGTGATACATATTGCAGCTGGTTAAAGTGGAAAATGACACTCCATATGTGCCGTATGAAAGTCAGAGAGGAAATTGCTCATGGCTCTTAAAAAAAGAATACCATCTGTTCATCACACATACTCTTCCAATTGTAAACAACAGGCCAATCAATACAGGAGAACACGATGAACTCTCTCCCACAGCTCTAGAAGTGACACAGGACCCTGGTGTAATCGGATATACAAACATTTCAGCAACCCACTCCACCTTGGACCAAACATTGAATGCCACAGCTGACCACGGGGATTGCTATGAGTGGCCTTATTTACACTGAATGACAGTGCAGATAGTAAAAAAGACATTGCTGAGTCTGGGTTTAAAGATAAATGGGTAAAGTCATCCTGGATTATGCTGTAATTTGACACATAACCTACAGTACTGATAGCAAGACTTGTCAGCTAGGTACGGAGTATAAATGGGATGACAAGGAATTTAAATAATTACACTTACTGCTGAGCGCAGCTTTAGTTAGATCTCACAACAAAGATTGCAGAGTGGAAGTGCAAACCATAAACTTTACATTTTAAAATTTTAATTCTCACAGATCCCTGCACTGTGTTGGCTCAAGGACTGAGTGACAGTGCATATACTTAACACACACTGCTGAGTGAGGTTTTAAAGACACAATCTGGAATGGCATTCAGGTCTCTGCAGTAATCTGATACAAACACTGCAGTGCTGATCGGAACATACTACCTTGCAGTATAGACAAAATGTTCATGTATTGCTGAATGTGGTTTCAGCAAGTTAGTGACAAAGCATATAAGAGATCAATTTTGCTGAACAGACTTTCAAAAAGGCAAATCTGTGAAGTCACTCTGAGTTTGAGGATGATGCAGGACTCTGGTGTAATCTGATAAACAGGCTGCGAGGTACCCTGCCAAATGCTACCTGACATAAAGAGATGACTGATGGTCTGCCAATAGGACATGTGAACACATACACTCTATAGATGACAAAATGCTGTACAAGGGGGACAACCTGAAAACTGTAAAACTGGAGGCTGTCGCGATAAACAAAACCATGGAAATGTTGTTTAAAGGGAAACTCTTACATCAAACTTGTGGATGTTCCAACAATCTTCAATGTTAAATATGTCTTTTGAATACACTCAATATTGGCTGAGAAAATGCAATATTTCCTATTTCTGAAGGGTTACAACAATACCCAGTATTCTTTGCCAATGCCAGCCGATGCTGCCAAGGATGCTAGCTAGCATTTTGTGTCAAAACAAGTGGTTTGGCTGACAAATGTACAAACACAGACGTGAGCATGAAGTTCAGGCTGGACACCAAGTGCCTGTTGGCATGAATGAGGTGAGCCATTCTAGTTCTTAGTTTACATTTAAAAAGCCACATTTTCAGATAGCATAGCAGATTAAGCACTGTGTCCACTTTACTGTACTTTGTAGCGTCACAATGTAGCCAAATGGATGTCTGTTTTTTAACCTGTAAAAAGCCAAAGTACAGGAACACCTTTGAGACACTCAGGTAAGCATCTTTCAGGCATGTTTTGATGACACAGTCATCCAAAAGTTTGTGTGATTCATGCGTTCGGTGGGTAAATAGCCAAGATGGATCTCAGATCTCCATGTTTGTTGGTGTAGTAGAGACAGAAGCTTCTTTCTGTAGCTGGGTATCCATTACCTAAGGAGGCTATGAATGATTGTCTCACCCTTTATTAATGGAGCTGAAAGATGGATGTGACCAAACTGGAATGACCAGGTCAATGCATCCTGTCCATCCACTGGAAACCCTACATAGACAACCTTGGTGTGGCACTCTTATACAGGCTATCAGCTTATTGTATGTCCAAATTTGTCATACACGATGGAAAAATGAAAGCTTTCAGTGCTTAAATGAGGGTCTACCAAGGTCTGCAAGATAATGTCGTGAGCTTCACTTCACAGCACAGGTCCTTCTATAACTCCTAGAGACCCTAAGTAGCTACCCACCGTCAGCTCTGGCTAGGTTTAATGACGGCACCAGTGTTCCCAGCACCAGAACACACCCATCAATGCACTCGCTCGCAATCGCTCTGTCCCCAGAGACTGATGCTCTGTACCTGGACAACCATTCCTGAGCACATCAGGCAGGACCATAGACTGTATATAAAGATGGACGACATGACAGCTCCCTCGCCCCCTGGTGGCTGGTCCCAGTATAGGTCATAAGTCCCACCCCCTCCATGTTAGCAGATGAGACATGGGCCAAACTACAAAATCAAAGTACACATTAAATAAATTTTTCCCAAAGATGGTTTCTGTCATATTAAGTCGTTCTTATCAAGCTGATGTTTGTTCAAGTGTTCATTTTTCTGATAAGATTGGTTTTAATTAGTTATTTGATGCAATAAAAATGGGGTGAAACGTCATGATTGACAGCTGTCAATCACAGTGAAATAGAGTAGAGTAGAAACGTCACGAGGAGATGTAACGGTAACTTTAGCAGGTGATCGTTAGTAAGCAGTCACTAACTATTGATTACCGACCGAGTCGGGCAGATGTATCGGCAGGACCTCGATACCGCAGCTCCTTCCCCGATCACTACTGCGCAGACTCTGGTCCCAAATGACATCGCCAGTACAAGATGGCAGCGCCCGTATCCGGGATATGTTGGCTTCATATTTTTACAGTGGTAGGAAGTGGAGACGTGTCGTCCATCTTTATACACAGCCTATGGGCAGGACAATGAAGGTGGGATGATGAGGAAGATATCCTTAGCGGTGCTGTCACTGCAGGCACTGAAAAACATGAATAAGAAACATTGTTGCCTGAGGCCTTTTATACTGGAGTGCCCAAGAATGCACTATGCTTGCAAATGCAGCATGCAAAGACACCACAGATAAGACTAAGATACATTTCTAAACTACAACTTGTAGTTAAGAGTTAGGAGTTGAGAAGTTTGCCGAATAATTTAGATCTCCACATAACATCTCAACTTACTTAATTACTTGACAGAGAAAGCCACTCGGATGTAGCCACTACAGTGGCTTTTGTTTGTTTAAACGTTACCTTATAAATAATAAAGTTTACACTGCATATAGACAGCTAATCAGCCACCCACCCCGTGAACTAAAGACCTAGCTGGCCAGTCTACAAAACAGAGCCAGTCTCAATGTGTCCCTGCTTTTCCCTGGAGGCCTTGCAGAGGTCTCAATACATCTGCCCACGTCCATTTATCCATCTGTCCATCTGTCTGTCTGTCCCGGTGTGTGTGCCTCAGTAACCCTATACATCCCCTGTGTCCAATCAGCTCATCTGACCCAGTCAGACAGGGGAAGCACCAGGTGCCAGATGCCCAACTATAATTGGGATGCCAGGTTATCTCTAAATACTGTACACTACATTGTTAGTGTTAGACACGAACCTTTCTCCACTGCACCTTTGTATCTTTTTGCTTGGTGATAAGATTCAGTATGTTGGTGTTAATACAGCAACTTACTACATGTCACCACAAGAACACTAAAATTATTATTAAGAACAATTAAAATAATAATCATCTTTAAAGATTGATGCTTGTGTAACACACATCACTGACCAAGACAAACAAAATGAGACATTACATGTGACTTTCAGTGTTGGGCTGTAACACATAACTTAGTAATGTATTGCACTAATGTGATTACTTTTTCAAGTAACGAGTAGTGTAAGGGATTATATTTTGAAATTCAGTAATTCCATGACTAATCCCAGTAATGCTCTGTTACTTAGGGTGCTTTCACACCTGTAGTTCTTTGGACTTTGTGCTATTCGGGGGGTGAAGTTGCAATATTGTAGCATTTTTCATTTGGTTCGGTTAGCGTTCACACTGTACTTTGTCAAGCAGACCAAACATTGTAAACAAATGTCATGCAGTCGAAACAGTCGCTCGTCTCTTGGACAAAACATCCAAGTGAAACTCGCCGACACTTCCTGGTCTCAGAAATAATGGAGCAACACCAAATTTATGTGGTCTTGGGTTTACTGCTTTTGCTTTGGTGTTTCCATCAATCAAATGCAAGATGGCGAACAATATGAGCAGCTGACAGGACAGTGAGTTGTTGAACGTTTCATTCTGCGAATGAGACAAGTGAGACAGTACTGAAGGAGAAGTCGGGGCCTGATGAGAGAAAGGGATTATGATGTGTTGTCTTTGTTACACAGATGATGAGCGAGGTGTGGTCATAATACGTTAGGGGGTTAGGTTCACTTCCTATATTTGGGTCGGTTTGCGTTCTCACCAATAATGAACCAAACTCTGGTGCACTTGGAAGCTAACCGAGACCCCCGTTTTCAGGTGGTTTGTTTGTTTGGTCCGCACCAAGGTTCGAATGAGCTTTCACACCACCACAAACGAACCAGACAATCCGACGAAATGCTCCAGGGTCGATTAGAACAGACCAAACAACTGAGGTGCGAAAGCACCCTCAGACATTTTGGGGGTCAGCTTGTTCGTTTTGATAAATGGTGGATATAATACTTATTAGCTTGGCTCAAGGCAGGAGCTAGCTGGTCTCTACCTAAAGAACAGTAATGCGACTCCAAAGTTGTCTTATTTATCTGCTGTGTGTTCTTAGCTATCTTGCTAACGTTACGCACTGGTAAGGCCTCAGGAATCACCTAGTTTTTACGGTGAGGACTTCTGAAGTTCTGCATCACTGTAGCTAACGTTAAGCTAGCTGTTGATGGTCAGTGAATACCTACAAAATGTAGGCTGTCTTTGTGTTAAATCATAATGTCTTATTTTTTGTTTCTATACAAGTTAAAAAAGAGAACATGTGACGTTTACTAGTCAGTAAAGTAATGTAATTACTTTTTATAATATTTAGTAATATATAATGCGTAACTGATTACATTTTACAAGTAACTTGCCCAACACTGGTGAGTTTTACCATAAAAGTTTAGCTCTCATGCAGTACTAGGCCCTCCACCGGGGCTGTTTGAGAGCTTATCCAAAGCAATGCCAACTCAGCCTTATGTCTCCAAACTGAATGATATCCAACAGGACCCTCGATAATATGCAGTGCCAGCTTAACGCTCTGTCTGTCTCTGTCTTTCTCTTGCTTTCATTCACTTTTTCTCTGTCCCACTTTCATTGCTTGCTGTCTTTCTTTTTAATTGTAATTCCATCCACATTGTTATTGGAGGTGTGCATGCTATTGCCAGATGCCCCTTGCTAACCTCTTCTGTATTCTCTTAGTACATTTAGTCTCGCTACACACACACATGCACAAAAGAGGGGGAGAAAAACAGCACAGCCCAACATTTAAAATCCTTCATTAGCATCTTCTGAATTACTTATATTTACACGGTGCTGAAATATTCCAGAGGAATAACAAGTTTTAAGGACGTTTAAGGACACCAAAGTCCACCACACACACATAAGCAGACGAGCAGTAATCCAGTGTCAGTTTGACCCATAAGCTTGGCTGAAACCAAGCCAAAGTCAGAGTGCCAGAGTAATCCAGCCATTAAACATTAATGAAGGCTATTAATGAGGGTGGTCTAGATGGAAAAACACCTAATGACAAAGACTGCAGGAAAACAGGGTGCACAATCTGTCCATATCAACTACTGTCCTACACTGTCTTGTGGTAAAACCAGTGTAGAACTGCATACACCCGACTTGACTGCTGTTACATGTGTGAGTGTGTCCACAAAACCGTCTAATATGGCAGGACAGAAAACGGTATTCTTTCTCTGTCCTCTGGTGAATCATTTTGTGGTTAAGCATAAATGCAGCCTGCTGGATCCGAGTGTTTGCAGTGGTGTTTACAGAGGACAGCTGACATTATCTACAGGAGCGGCAAAGGTAAGGCACAAAAGGGCAGGAGGGAATTATTAATATGGATCAGTAACATTGATTTACTAAACCAAAATGTGCATAATTTCACCTGGTATTTAATGCCCAGGGGAAGCTCGTCCAAACCTCTCGCCACTTAGCTGCAGTGTTATTTGTTAAAAGGCACAACAGGGAGAGAGAGAGGCAAATTAGAGACAAGGTGTTCCATTTCATAATTACTTTTTCAAATGTCAGTCGATTAGAGTAAAATTACTGAAATTACAAAGGTGACAAAATAAACAGGTAATAATACTTTTATCACTATTTGGTAGCTTGATGATGTGAAATGGAACCTCAGACTAAGGGTCAGTCATACAACACTGCTGTGACAAGACTTCTGTCATGTTGAGGCCTCTGGCTCAGCTGCGGTTAGACATCACAGTCTGCTCTCTGCCCTCTGCAGTGTTAACACAGCTTGCCATGCGTGTTTCACCTTGTATGTACACACGCTGTTCCTACACCGCACCTCCGACGATCCAATCGGAACTCATGCTCAAAACTTAGCCCTTGCAGTTGGAGTAAATTAAAGGGTGGCAATTATTAACTAGCCGAGGTCAGTACAGTGGTGCCATATATTGCTGAAAAACATCACTTCCTAACCGCGCTGTCTTTGTAATGGAAGCTGCAGTGTGCAGAAATGAATGCTTGCATTGTTTCACTGCTGCACACACACACACACAATTTTTTCCAGTGTGTAGTAGGCCTGCTCTATTCCTATTCTATTCCTCAGAGAGGCTGTGGCTCAGGAGGTAGAGTGGGTTGTCCACTGATCACAGGGTTGACGGTTTGATCCCCACCTCCTCCTGTCGAAGTGTCCTTGGGAAAGACAAATTGCTCCTGATGGTTGGCCAGCACCCTGCTTGCTGCCATCAGTGAATGTGTGCATGACTGGGTGAATGAGCGACAAAAACCTTGTAAAAGCACTATATAAATGTAGCCACTGTGTAAATGTAGCCATTTATTTACCATTTCATTGCGTAACATAATGCCACAGTGATTTCGATGCATTTTTTAGTCGTCAGTCACACGCGTGTATAATGGAACAGACAAGCTTCTATTTGAATCAATACAGTTGTCTACACAGGCTGTGTGAAGCTTGCTTTTTATATGCGTTACTACACTGTGTGTTGGGCTCTGAGTGCTGCCAAAACACAGGTGACCTACACTACACGCTCTGCTACCGTGCTGCTACAGTATCACTACGCCACATGTATGCATGTATAGATGTAATTAAATGTATTAAATTATCACCTATGGTGATAATTGGTAATTGCAGGTGTGTTTTTGGACCTCTCCTCAGTTTCAGTTTCATCGTCTGTAGTCATCATTTACTTGCAACACTAGCAGAGATCGGAAAAAACAGTACGCCGCTTCACACACAGGTGAGTTGAAGAGCGATTGTGTTGCGTTAAAAGCCTTGTTAAAAGCCTAACTGTCGCTCCTGACACCTGGGTCGTAATGCTGCAAATGCGAGGGCTTTCATCAGTGGGCCATAGGCTCAATCACCATTGTGTTGCATCATTCGGCGATAGATAGTGACTTAACAAACATTTATTTAAATGAAAATGTTCAAGATTATATCTTTAATATCAAGATATTTTAAATTGGTCTTGAGCTTTTTGGTGTTTAGTTTGATTCTTTCATATAGTATGCATTATACCCAACTGCATTATGGTGCTGTGCAGTGGATTTCTGTTTGTTGTTTCTACTCTTGCCCTTTGTCTTTCTGCCACTGTCCATCTCTTCCTCCACACCCTTTACTTTATCTCTCTACTGATATATTTTTATATATTTTTTCTTTTTTGCTCCTCTCATTTCTTTCTTGGGCCGCCTTATTTTCATCCTTTCTCTCTCTCTCTCTTTCTCATTGTATCTCCCTCTCTCTCACTGTCTATGCTAAGTATTGGTAATTACATTATTATGCGCTACCCTATGAAATATAGTTTCAGTGACACCAAGTGTGTGTGTATGGGTGTGTGTGTGTGTGTGTGTGTGTGTGTGTGTGTGTGTAGTTGATGATGGAGAGGCTGTCTGTGTTTTTAATAAACACAACACTGCAACGCCCCACACGCTAACTGCCTTAGCATCGAACTTCACACACACACACATAAATACACACACATAAACACGCACACAGAGGCATCTGCCAAGACTAGGCTCAAACTTGCAGGGAATTTATGTACAAATAATTACTTTTTAATAGCCAGTAATGTGATTTCCTGCCAAAGAAATATTCAAATGCATCTCAGGCAGTCCAGTATATTATCTGCCTGGAGCTACGGATGCGACTTAGGGGAGACGGCACAGGAAAGACAGATTATTGTTTGTGTGATAATAATTATTTTACCCTTGTCATCTGCAGAGGAAAATGGGAGATAATGCTTTTGTCTCTCTGTCTCCTTCCTTCACTTTTTTTTCTCTTTCGCTTTCTCTAACTCTTGTTCTTTCACTTTCTCTGTCAAGACTCTATCAGGGTAACCTGAACTTTTCTCTCAGTGCAGAAGGCAAAACACAGATTTTTTGAACACATAATGTAAGCAGAAGGGTCCAGTGTCCATATTTGTTTCCATGTGCACTGTATAATAGATTTAAAACATTTGTAGATACGCAAAATATATAAAAAGATCGCGTAGCTGGCTGCAGTGTGGTAACTGTTACACATTTCATTATTAATTTGTCTCTCCAGTTGGGATGTATTGGAATCATGGTAGGTTTTCTATGTCGAATTAGACTTGAATTGGAACTGACATTTGGCTAATTTTAATGTTCATTGGTACTTGTCTGCACTTGTCTGTCTCAATGAGTTACTGTGCAGTGCCAGTTTGTGTGGCATTCGTAAAATTCATTTGGTATAATTATAGTTGTCATGTTGCAACGGGGCTATTCCTTTGTTTACCTTTTGCCAGTAACAATATTTGTTTGTGCAGTGAGTGGTTATTGTGTTTGGTACTATGGATACAATACGTTTAGACTCACTTTAACTCACTCACTTAATGGCGGTTGGCAAATAGCTTTCAGGTGTATTACCGCCACCTTCTTGATTGGAGTGTGGAACAGAATGGCTATTGTAATTTTACATTAAATTGTCCAGTCAACTGTGGAAACTGTTTCCAGGGCACAATAAAAAGTGATGAACCCAACCGGACACAGCTGGGACATGTTTGTTCTTGCCACGGTTTGTGACTCATTTCGGTTATTTGTCAGTGGTGTTGGAAAATGTGCCAAAATGTAAGTTTACTTTGGTTTATTTTAACATTGTGATCACATGATTCAGACAGTATTGCTAGATATCCGCTGGTCTACTTTCTGTATTTACAGCGTTTCTGTATTTGCAGCGTTTTTATATTTGCAGCGTTTCTTTATTTAATCTGCTTGTGTTTTGTGTATTTGCATGTGTTTCTTAAGTTGCTGTGCGTTGAGCTCTCAGGGCCACCGTACTTTACACATAAGGAGGCAGACAAAAA
>NTHP01000827.1:358795-369576 GCA_003416845.1 Oplegnathus fasciatus | reverse complement strand
TGCTATCTTCTAAGTTGTGTATCAGATCCAGATGTAAATACCTGGAAATAAAAGCTGAAATGTTGATCTCTTGTCTCATGTTCATCTTTTGATGTCAAACCCAAATGTTTTCAGTCTACAGCAAAAATACAGGAATTGGCCTCACTGTTCCAATACTTTTGGAGGGGGGTGTATGTGACAAATAAACTTGAACTTCTGTCGGTTTTGGGGGTTTCTATAACTGAAGATGGTTCGCAGCAAAATGGCCCCCAGAGCTCGCAAGCAAATGCCAAGTCGCTTCCTCTGCGCTCTTCGAAATCTCCCCCATAATAGCAAGTCCATCCTTACTTACTCAAGACAACCTCGCAGTCGTAGACATAATCAACAAAGGACACTCCAACGCCCCAGCCATCATGCCGTTCATGCGCCACCTTATCTGGCACTCCATTACACACCTATATGTTCTCCACACAGCTCATGTTCCCAGTCAGTCCAAAGCCATTGCACACTCTCTTTCTCGTTTCTTATCCCAGAAGTTCAGAAGCTTGCAGACACCTATGGCATATTCGGTACCAATGTTCAACCTGTAAATCCTGCCCTAATACCCCTGATTGTCGACTCCCAGAACTCCATCATCAATAGCCTATCACCCTCAACCCTCTCATCTTACTGGTCAGCTTGGAAGAGTTTCCACTACTTTCACGACCAGTACGACATAACCTTTCTGTTGTTCGATTTTAGAACCACGACCTGTTTAACCAATAGACTGTATATAAAGATGGACGATGCATCTCCACGTCCTCACTGTGCAAATATGAAGCCAAAATATCCCAGATACGGGCGCTGCCATGTTGAGCTGGCGACATCATTTGAAGCCAGAGTCTATGCAGTAGTGATCGGGGGAAGGAGCCGCGTTATCGAGGTCCTGCCCATACACCCACCCGACTCAACTGATAACTAATAATTAGTAACTAACGATCACCTGCTAAAGTTACAGTTACATCTCCTCTTGAAGTTCCTACTCTACATACAATTCCCGAAAAGAAGTGCGCAGGTGCCTCCATGACTACTCCACTTCAAGCAGCTGTGACAGCTGTCAATCATGATGTCACACCCCCTTTTTATAGCATCAAATAACTAATTAAAACCAACTTATCAGAAGAATGAACACTTGAATACACATCAGCGTGATAAGAACTACCTAAAATAACAGAGACATTTGGGATCTTTGGGAAAAATGTATTTGACGTGTACTGCGATTTCTTAGTTTGGCCCATGTTTCATCTGCTAACATGGACGGGGCGGGATTTATGAGACATTTTGGCTTCACTTTTGGGGAGCTGTCTCATTTCTCAGATGACTCCATGGTATTCTACTTAAAGCAAACTAAAACCAATCAATCCGGCCAGCTTACGCCCATATTTTATTTCAAAGTACAATCACAGCTGAATCCTTTTGAGACCCTTGCAAACTACTTGCAATTCCATAAATCCCAGAGAATAACATCGACAGATCCTCTCTTCATCTCTGTGGATAATTGGGACAATATATGAGCAGCATAATCCAGAGGTATGTCGTGTGCAGGAGACTCTGGGAAAGTGGAAGAACAACAAATGGCAGAGCTGCCAGCAGAATGGCTGCAGATGGATCCTCCTTTCTCAGAGGTGGTCAGGCATACAGCAAAAGATTGGCAGTGCTGTTCTCTTGTAAGTGTGATCGGGCAGTGCACATCGAGGTCCTAGAGGAAATGAGTACCTTAAGTTTTATAAATGTCCTCAGGAGTTTTTTCTGCTGTCAGGGTCCCAGCCAAACAACTTCACTCTGACCCACTTTGTAGGTGCATGTAAGGAGCTCAAAATGAATGTTGCTGAAAAAGCAAGTGCGCAGAAATACTTTAAAGATCAGATATTCTCCTGGGTGTTCAACCCACTTCATTCATCACATATGGGCAGCGCCTGGAAGTGCATGACCCAACCAGTCAAGGCAGATGGCCGCCCACCTACAGCCCAGTTCTGCTCAAGGTTTCTGCCTCTTAAAAGGACGTTTTCCTTGCTGCTGTCGCTAAGTGCTTGCTCATGGTGGGAATTGTTGGGTCTCTGTAAATAATGTTATAAAGAGTACGGTCTAGACCTGCTGTATATGTAAAGTGTCATGAGATAACTTTTGTTATGATTTCGTGCTATTTAAATAAAATTGACTTGACTTGACATGATTGGAATAGCATGACACATCCTAGATTCTATGGTGCTTTAAACCAGACGTACTGCTCTCACACATGAGGTTTTAACCACCATTGTGGCAGAAGTTTCAGCCATCATCAATGCATGGCCTCTAGTCCCTATTTTATTGGACCCAGAATGTCCTCATATCCTAACACAATCCATGCTCTGGAAACAGAAGTCTGGTGCATCGCTGCCTCCTCCTAGTGACTTTGTCAAAGGAGAATTTAAACATCAAAGCATGTTCAAAGCCTGACCGATGAATTTTGGAGCAGTTGGCAGAAGGAGTATCTCTGTACATTGCAAAGCCTTCAAAAATGGCATATCAAAAACCTGACATAAAAGAGGGTGATGTACTGCATGTACTTAGCACATATTGTTGTTGTACTATTTTGAGTTTCACACTTTTCATTTAAGTAAACAGTCTCAATGCCATAGCCATACCATCGAGAATTACTTATTTGAAGGTGTTTATCTTTCTGGATAACTGAGAAGGAGTTTCCGTGAGACCAGTACACCAACTAAGTCACAAAAGGCAGTAGTGTAACATTATGTACTGGCATCTCACAACACCAGGACATTACTTGTATATGGGGGTTTAGCTGAACTTAAAAGTCAGCAGCTCAGCCATCTAAATTGGATAACCTCTTGCTTAAGACAAGTTTGTTCAATTTGGAGTGTTTGACATACTATCCATGCCAGTTAAATGTAGTATTTGCATCATATACTGTTTTTTAAAACGCACAGCATTTTATGTGGAAGGTGGTTTTTGGACAAATATTTTCTTTCCAAAATTTATGTAAATGGTAGTGTACAAACTTTTATTAACACTTACAGATGCAGCCATCTAGAATTGTTGGCTGGTCCATGACAGGGGCCATGCAGATCCATGGCAAACCCCAGCTGGCTGCCTGCTGGGTCCTTGGCTGTAATGAGATCCCCCTTCGATGATGTAATGAACTTAGCTCCACCTTGTAACGCCCCTAAGCACCATGTGTGGCCACCAGTTGCAATGCTTTATTTATGCACCAGGAGGAGCAGTGATTATGAAAGCTTTTTAATGTCATCAGCTGTGACCATTTTATTTCAAGTTTGCCCATTGCAGGGCATTTTCATTGAGTCAATGCACCTGTTGCAGCTGTTCTCATCATATGTGGTGTGTATGATGGAGTGTACTTCCCACACAGAGTATACTACAAAGCACACTTTTAGTGAAGCACTTGTTATTATCAACAACTCATAAAACTCTGCAATTTTTTAAGGGACTAGGGGACTTTCTTCCTGGGTGACATGGGATCAAATTGCGATTACTGTTTACTGTATTTGTTTACAGTTAATAAAATTGTCTTTCATAATTTGGTGATTTAAAGCAAGGCACGAATAATTAAGTAATAATTAATTAGTTTTAGACAGTATTTCACAAAGTTTATAAAGTTAGTATAAGTGTTAAATCAGTTGAAACAGACCCTGTGTTCACAAACATCTGCTGCTTATCTTGGCAGGTAAGACAGCTCAGACACATTAGCATTACAGTGAACCTTTTTGTTCACCCTTATTGGGCCATTGGTGTGTCTTTGTTACAGGTCTCCCAGCCCCCACATTGTCACACAGATCGTCACACTGAGTGTAAGGTCCTTTGTAACACTACAAATTTGGTGTTATCTGCTAGTTACTGTAGAGCCCAAACACAGCTCTCATTTTCATTTTTGAAATTCTGAAAAAAAACCTTGAGTATTTTGTGAATGGAGCAAATGTATTTCACTGTCCCTGTCAATATAGTGGCGTGGATCGCAGCAATGTGTGAGAAGGAGTGGCATGAGTGTGTGAGAATATCGCGAGACAACAGCTGAGATCCAATGTGGCAGCGCCCTGCTGCTAGACAAACCAAACAAACTACTTTCCAAACTCTCCTGAAACAACGATCAAACATCCCGGATGTCTTTTTTCCCCCTGGATAATACCACCAAAACTCTGGAAGACTTCGAAAACTTCATCGACGGCTGCCTCCACAGACTGTGTGCCATGAGTCCACCGCAGAAACAACCGAGGCAAGACTGGAACCAATGACGGATCCGTCACCATGAAGGTTAGTGTACTCGAGTCCATACACAACAAACTGTCAATTCTGGAGCTACTTCACGCGGACATAAAAGATCTCAAGGTGACGCTTGAATACAGTCAATCACAAATAGAGACACCGGCAGACCCAGACCCATCGTCACCAAATTTGAGCATTACAAACAAAAAGGGTTTGTAAAGAGCAGAGGAAAGGAATTAAAATGAACTAACTACGACAAGAACAACCAGTACCCACAGGAGATTCAGGACAGAAGAAAAACACTACTACCAATTATGAAACAATACCGTGAAAAGGGAAGTAGAGTTGCACTGACTGTTGACAAAATGTATATAGATGGGCAACTCTACCATGACAGCAACATCACCACCTGGCTGTAACCCATATGCACCAGATGAATTCCACATCCTTGGATCAAAAAAGACTCAAATCTAAATGGACCAATTTAATTATTTCATGTAGGACTCCAGAACATGTCAATCTGATTATTTATCTATCCATCTCGTTTTATCTGTATGTCTATCTGCCTACCTACCTGTCTGTCTGTCTGTCTAGATGTCTGTCCCTCTGTCTTTCAGCCCATCTGCCTGCATGTCTGTCATTCTGTCTGTTTGTCCATCCGTCTACCTGCCTGCCCGCCTGTCTGTCTATATGTCTGTCTGTTTGTCCATCCGTCTACCTACCTGTCTGTCTGTCTGTAAACCTGTTTACACATTGTGAATGTTCATGCATATGTGTGTGGGTGTCTGTGGGTGGGTGCATCTCTGCGTTGGATAAAAACATATATGTATAGATACACGTGTGTGTATGTGTGTATATAATACAGGCGTAGATGTATGTATCATACGCCCAGCATATGAGCATCTGTGTTAGTGTATGTGTGTGCGTATGTAGGTATGTCTTAGTCAGGAATGTATTTCATGCTTATATGTTCATATCATTTCACCGCTCATTTGATCAATAGATGGGATTTCTTTGTCATTTCTTTTTTCCCTCCAGCAGATCACAATATCACCAAACAGGAAGCATTTCAGGTTTAAAATGGAACATTCAACCTACATCCAGTTGTCCCCACAGTAAGACACACTGTTCCTTTTATGTCCCTTGCGCACAATGTTCTCAAATAGTTTTGAAGACTTTTCTTGTTGTTTGTCTTGCTCTTTGTTTTTTATTTATTTTTTTGTTGGTTTTTGTTTTTTTTCCCTCTCTTCTTCCCCTCCACCTCTCCACTTCACCATCATATCTTTCCTGTTTGCTGCCTCAACAAACCCACTACATAGCACAACAGTTTTCCCATTATCAACATCAGTAATACCATGACATTGGCACTGAAAATAACATCATGGAATATAAGAGGAATCAGCTCTCCTGCAAAAAGGACCAAAATATTGAATCATCTACACAAACTGAAATCAGACATCTGTCTATTACAAGAAACCCACCTTAAAGAGGTGGAGTCTCGGAAACTCAAAGCCGGATGGATTGGCAAGATCTACCACTCAACTTACAACTCCAAAAAACGAGGTGCCTCCATCCTGCTTAAAAACACACCATACTCTCATAAAACAACTGTAACTGATCGGGAAGGGCGTTTCATCATCATCAACGGTAACATTGAAAAAAACAGTATAACAATAGCTAGTATCTATGGCCCCAACACTGACACCCCCATTTTCTTTCACTCCCTCTTTTCAGAATTAGCCAACTTTCCCAATTCCCATATCATTCTAGGAGATGATTTTGACTCTGTTTTAAACCCAGATCTGAATCGCTCCTCCATTTCAACCTCCCATAAGCCTCTCCACTCCTCATTAACAATCAAACAACATATGTCAGAATGTGGACTGATGGATATCTGGAGACTACACAACCCAGACAATAGAGAATTTTCTCTACTCTTTGCTACTCCTCATATTACAAAACATACTCCCGCATTGACTATTTTCTGATTTTCACTCACGCATAGAGCCATAGAATCCAACATCCACAGTATTATTATTTCAGACCATGCTCCTATCACCCTCAAATTACTAACAAGAATTCACCCACACCCCCCACCTAGATGACGCTTTAATACCTCACTCCTTAAAGACCCAGATTTTATCAAATATTTTGAACAACAATGGGCATCCTTCCTAGAAACCAACAGCACCCCAGATATAAGCACAAGCACTCTATGGGAAACAGCAAAAGCAGTTCTAAGAGGTAGAATAATAGCATATTCCACACATACAAAAAAAGAAGAAATGGCAAGAGAACATTTTCTACAGCAGGAGGTGAAGAGACTGGATACCCTAGCCTCTCAAACACCTACAGACATAATCAGCAAAGAATTACTCAAAACCAAACACGAACTTAATAGTCTTCTTAACAAAAAAATAGAATACAATCTTCTCAGACTCCGTCAACAAAATTTCTAATTTGGTAATAAAACTGGTAAACTTCTGGCTAATCACTCGAAACAACAAACTAAAAATCCTGCATCACATCAATAGAAGACATCTCCAGAAACACCACTCAAGACCACACCACAATAAATGAAACATTCATTTACATTACTACTCCAAACTATACATCCCTGACCATGACACCACATCTACAGAAGTCGATGCTTTTCTGCGGACTGTCTCCCTCCCTAAACTCTGGATAAACCACTTACCCTAGACGAACTGAGGAAAGCACTACAACTCATGCCCAATAGTCCTCAGGATTAGATGGACACCCGGTAGAATTTTATAAACATTTCTGGTCTCTTCTTTCACCCTTATTCACTAGATTATTCAGTAGACCTACTACCTTCACTCCCAACCTCCATCAAAAGAATAGTGCTGCATGTTGGCACCAACGACGTCTGAGCACACTAAAAATGATTTTATCCTCCTTTTTAACGTTTTAAAGGACTGTGGAAAGTCTGTTTTTATTTCTGGCCCCATTCCCACTATCACTCGCGGAGCTGATCGTTTAAGCCCTATCCTCAGCCTGCACACCTTGCTCCAGTCCACATGCAGATTGTACAACTTAGATTTTATCGATAATTTTAACGTCCTCCCCCGGCATTAACACTTCCACCGGTTCATTTCCCCATTCAATCTGGTTCAGGTCCCGCCTCTGTGACTCCCGTCACCACAAACATCCCAGTTAACATTTGCAACAGGCAATATCTGAGATCCACTAACTATCAATTAAACTGTAATACTCGTCGGAATAACTGCAAATAATCTGATCTCCTTCCCATTAAATGTTCCACATCCTGCACTAAGAAAGACTGGGTGGGAAAAAATGGATATGGCACTTCTCAATGTTCGATCACTAAGCAATAAGACTTTTGTTATTAACAAACTCATATCTGAACACAATCTTGACTGAATGTTTTTAACAGAAACTTGGTTAAACAGCGACAGACCTGCTGTTCTTATTGAGACGTCCCCTCCATGCTATAGTTTTGAGCACTCTACAAGGCATGGTAAAAAAGGTGGTGGGACTGCCTCTATTTTTGCCGACGCCCTAAACTGTAGAAATATCCCTATTGGTGATTTTTGCTCCTTTGAACATCACTTTGAATATACCACTGGCTCAATCTGTTAACAGACCATGCAAACCGCTTCCAGTTTGGCAATGTAGGGAGTAGACACGAGGGAGAAGGTCTCCCTTACTAACGACAAACTGTAAACTACTAGTAAAAACCTAAGGATTAACCTCCTTGAACTCAGACAGAACTACTAAGTAAGCTTCGGTGACGACAACATGAGTAACTCCAGGCAGAAGAACTTCACTTTGCGCCAGCTACCAGTGCTAGTGTATGGGATTAGAACAGTCTCATAAGTATTCACAAACAAATGTCAAGTTCCGTAACTCATAAAACACAATGCACAAATAAATGCAGAGTGATTTGTATCTGTAACTCTTAATTTGTATCTGTACCTGACTGATTTGTATCTGTAACTCTGTANGAAGAGAGGAGCTCAGTGCATCATGGGAAATCTCCCGGCAGTCTAGGCCTATAGCAGCATAACTAAGGGATGGTTCAGGGCTCACCTGAGCCAGCCCTAACTATGAGCTTTATCAAAGAGGAAAGTTTTAAGCCTACTCTTAAATGTGGAGAGGGTGTCTGCCCCCCGAACTGAAACTGGGATCTGATTCCACAGCAGAGGAGCTTGATAGCTGAAGGCTCTGGCTCCCATCCTACTTTTGGAGACTCTAGGAACCTCAAGTAACCCTGCATTCTGAGAGCGCAGCGTTCTAGTAGGGTAATACGGAACTATGAGCTCTTTCAGATACGATGGTGCCTGACCATTAACGGCTTTGTAGGTGAGGAGAAGGATTTTAAATTCTATTCTAGATTTTACAGGGAGCCAGTGCAGAGAAGCTAATACTAGAGAAATATGATCTCTCTTCCTAGTTCTTGTAAGTAAACATGCCGCAGCATTCTGGATCAGCTGGAGAGTCTTTAGAGACTTATTGGAGCAGCCTGATAATAAGGAATTGCAATAATCCAGCCTAGAAGTAACAAAGGCATGGACTAGTTTTTCTGCGTGTGATTCTCCACTTATTCGTGTGGATTCTTATGAGACTGTTCTTCTGCGCAGTGTGTGTCACACAAAATTCACAAATGCAGGGAGGACCAAGCGCTTTCCAGTAGATGGCGGTAATGAAACATTTGTAATGCCAACCGCTGTTAAACTAAACAGAAGAAGAAGAAGACCAAACATGGATGTATTGTAAGATCGCAGTTAACAGCCAACAATTTTAGAACTGTTGAGATTTTTCACACAATCCCAAGTGATTAATAAAGACACTGTTAAGAAGATGACTATCTGAAGATAGATCATAGTGAGAAAATATGTGGGTAGAAAACGGCGGTAANCGATAATTTTAACGTCCTCCCCCGGCATTAACACTTCCACCGGTTCATTTCCCCATTCAATCTGGTTCAGGTCCCGCCTCTGTGACTCCCGTCACCACAAACATCCCAGTTAACATTTGCAACAGGCAATATCTGAGATCCACTAACTATCAATTAAACTGTAATACTCGTCGGAATAACTGCAAATAATCTGATCTCCTTCCCATTAAATGTTCCACATCCTGCACTAAGAAAGACTGGGTGGGAAAAAATGGATATGGCACTTCTCAATGTTCGATCACTAAGCAATAAGACTTTTGTTATTAACAAACTCATATCTGAACACAATCTTGACTGAATGTTTTTAACAGAAACTTGGTTAAACAGCGACAGACCTGCTGTTCTTATTGAGACGTCCCCTCCATGCTATAGTTTTGAGCACTCTACAAGGCATGGTAAAAAAGGTGGTGGGACTGCCTCTATTTTTGCCGACGCCCTAAACTGTAGAAATATCCCTATTGGTGATTTTTGCTCCTTTGAACATCACTTTGAATATACCACTGGCTCAATCTGTTAACAGACCATGCAAACCGCTTCCAGTTTGGCAATGTAGGGAGTAGACACGAGGGAGAAGGTCTCCCTTACTAACGACAAACTGTAAACTACTAGTAAAAACCTAAGGATTAACCTCCTTGAACTCAGACAGAACTACTAAGTAAGCTTCGGTGACGACAACATGAGTAACTCCAGGCAGAAGAACTTCACTTTGCGCCAGCTACCAGTGCTAGTGTATGGGATTAGAACAGTCTCATAAGTATTCACAAACAAATGTCAAGTTCCGTAACTCATAAAACACAATGCACAAATAAATGCAGAGTGATTTGTATCTGTAACTCTTAATTTGTATCTGTACCTGACTGATTTGTATCTGTAACTCTGTATTTGTGTCTGTGTCTCTAATTTCAATTCAATTCAGTTTTATTTATATAGCGCCAAATCACAACAAAAGTCATCTCATGACACTTTACATATAGAGCAGGTCTAGAAACCTCGAGCAGAACCGGGCTCTAGGTGGGCGGCCATCCGCCTTGACCGGTTGGGTTGAGAGAGAGAGACAGAGAGAGAGGAGAGACAGAGAGGAGAGAGAGAGAGAGACAGACAGACAGGCAGGCAGGCAGGCAGGCAGGAATGCAGCAGCAACTATAATAACAATAGAAATATAACTAATAATAGCAATAACAGCTATTATTATAATAACATTAATAACAATGGAAAAATGACTAATAATAGAAATATGACTAAAAATTGTAATACGACTAATAATAGAAATATGGCTAGTAATAGAAATATGAATAGTAGTAGTAATAATAATAATAATAATAATAATAACATTAATAATAGCAGCAGTGGGGGTCAAGCAGGCCGACAGCAGCAGGCAGTCTGCAACAACGAGCCACAGGAACCTGCGAGACGAGAAAGCACAGAAACTCCGGGGAAGATATAAAGTTAGTAACATGCATTAATGGGACATGAATGAGTACAGAAGGAGAGAGAGAGGAGAAGAGAGGAGCTCAGTGCATCATGGGAAATCTCCCGGCAGTCTAGGCCTATAGCAGCATAACTAAGGGATGGTTCAGGGCTCACCTGAGCCAGCCCTAACTAT
>NTHP01000827.1:336496-350877 GCA_003416845.1 Oplegnathus fasciatus | reverse complement strand
TGCTATCTTCTAAGTTGTGTATCAGATCCAGATGTAAATACCTGGAAATAAAAGCTGAAATGTTGATCTCTTGTCTCATATTCATCTTTTGATGTCAAACCCAAATGTTTTCAGTCTACAGCAAAAATACAGGAATTGGCCTCACTGTTCCAATACTTTTGGAGGGGAGTGTAGGTGGATATTCACAAATATATTTCCCTTGAAAAATACTAAGTTGATTTACAAATGATGATTTACGAGTTGCAAATTAGAGACACAGATACAAATATGGATTTACAGATACAAATCAGTCAGGTACAGATACAGATTAAGAGTTACAGATACAAATCACTCTGCATTTATTTGTGCATTGTGTTTTATGAGTTACAGAACTTGTCATTTGTTTGTGAATACTTATGAGACTGTTCTAATCCCATACTAGTGTAGCACCAAGCTAGCAAGTAAAGCTACAGCTGCACAGAAGGACCACGACAACGAGTCTCCCGACATCACCATCCCTGAAAACTTCTCCATGACCCTGCTAATGTCAGAACTGGCCAAACATCAGTCTAATCTTAAAGAAGACATGGCGACACTCATTCTGGACTCTATTAAACCCCTCCAGTCCTCAGTGAATGCACTACACGACACTGTTAGTGCATTTCAGAGCCACTTAACATCGATAGAAGTGCTAGCGGGGAAGAACTTTGAACGGCTTGTTGTAGCCGAGTCTACAATTAAAATCTTGTATTTAAACAAAATAATTACATATGGGATTCATAAAGGTGGTCTTATGGAACATCTCTGGTTGTAACCATCCTATTAAACGTAAGAAAATTCTCAATTACCTGAAACAAAATCTGATCTGATATTGCCATGATACAGGAGACTCACTTAAGTAAGGAAGAATCCGAAAAAGACTCCCAGCAGTGCGGCAGTTATAGTCCCATATCATTAGGAAATGTAGGTGGCAAAAAAGTCACCAAAATATTGTCAAACAGATTGAATAACATACTTCCCACAATAATACACCCAGACCAAGTAGGCTTTGTTAAGGGCCAATCAACTGCAGATAACTTGAGAAGGTTTTTACACATAATGTGGGGAAACACAGATAACCCAGACCCTGTCATGGGCTTCTTACTGGATGTGAGAAGGCCTTCGACAGGGTCGAATGGGGCTTCTTATTTTACACATTAAATAAATTTAAAATAATGAAAAAAATATAATAATAATAAAATAAAACTAGCTTGGATCAAGTTACTATATACAGACCCCATGGCGTCGGTGTTATGTAATGGCATCATATCCTCTCCATTTCATTTATACAGGGGCACAAAGCAGGGGTGCCCGCTTTCGCCCTTAATCTTTGCAATTGCCCTTGAGCTTCTAGCTATTGCAATACGAAGTAATTCAAGCATTAATGGGGTCATAGCAGGCCATCAGGAGCATAAATTATTCTTATACGCGGATGATATACTAATGGTCTCATGTAACCCATACACCACTGTCCTGACAACTGGCTCTTTGATTGATAGTTTCTCCCACATATTGGGCTACAAAATTAACTGGACCAAATCCGAGGCAATGCCCATGTTGAAAACCTCAGTTGAATCACTTGACAATGGCTGGCCATTCAAATGGGTCCCCTCGGGTATGGTGTACCTGGGTATCAAACTTATGAGCAATATTAGGCAAATGATGCAGGCTAATCTCCAACTTATCATACGAAACATACAGTCCTTTTTACATAACTGGAGCAAATATCACTAATGGGTCGGGTGAACTTAATAAAAACGATTATACCGAAGGTCAACTACGTAACTTATATGCTGTTACTTTCCCTTCCTTTACAACTCCTAAAAGAATACGATAAATGTGTTAAATCATTCATATGGCAAGGGAAAAAAACTCTCTTTAACTGCACTAAATCATACTCTGCCAAAGACAGCGGGGGTCTCTCCCTTCCCAGGTTAGACTGGTATCACTGCTCTTTTTCACTTGCACAACTGTCAAAAAGCAACTTACCCCCTTACAGAGCCCCCGCCTGGGTGGAAACTGAAAAAGAGACTTCACCCCTTTCGGATTGAAGCATCTGTGATGCAGACAAGTTGGTTATCGTACGTTCAAAAACCAGGCTTAGATTTCTCAAGGGAAAGTTGGAAAATGGCACACAGTCATGCTAAAAGTAATCCCTCTTTGACGTCTGAAGCATCAATATGGTTTAACTCAAAGATTAGAATAGCCAAATTGATGCTACTGGACCCCAAGCAGAATGGCTAGACTTAAACTAAGAGATGATGATTTATGTTGGCATTGCCATGATGAAGTTGGAACAATGGATCTAGGATCTATGGGAGAAAATAATATCCTTTATAAATGAACTGTTCAATGTCTCCCTGTGTATGTTGGGTATTATCCCTAAAAACCTGCAGATGCATGGTCTTTTCTGTCTTTTTTTCTTTTTTTTTTCTATTTATTTTGCAATGAGATATAGGGTGGCGTGGGCTGATTCCTCTCTACATTGCTCTCTACACCATCTCAGCCAGATCTTCCCAACCCCAGCACATCTTTTTCCTCCTGTGCTTTCTTTGTCTTTTCTTGTATATGTCTTTATATTTATGCTGTTAATTGTTAATAGTTTTGTTTTGTAAATACTGGTATCCACTATGATAAACAACAATAATAATAAAAAATGTTTAAAAAAACAAATAAATAAAAAAATACAATTTCAAAAATCTCATACAGTGTAAATGTTAAGGTCTTGGCCGTATCCCCAGTAGATTCACCAGTGTTTCTTTGTGTTTCCCCTTCCTTGTGTCCCCAGTGCTCCCCTGTCTGTCTATGTTTCTGTTCATGTGTGTATGTGTGTGTGTCTGTGGGCGTGGTCCTCCCTTCCTCGTTCTCCTGGTTTCCTGCTTAGCCCTCCAACACACATGTCCAGAATCAGCTCAGCACCTCTCATAGAGAGGTGAAAATGTGTATTTCAGCTGCTTTAATGACCATCCCAAACAGATGCAAACACTAACCCAGTGAAGAAAGTTTCTTAACTAAAAGTGTTTTGTGAATGGAGAATGCAAAGCTATTTTACTGTCAATGTTAATACAGTGTAAATTAGAAAAAACAACAATTCAAAGTTATCCTTACTCAGTAAATAAATACTGGTAGTTAGAATTATAGGTAGATGGTAGGGAGTGTTGGGACTAACGTGTTACAGTAACTCCGTTACATTTGGCAGTAACTAATACTTTAATACTAACGTATTACTTTCTGAATTAAGTAACTAAGTTACCATTACTGAAAGGCTCGTTACTTCGTTATTTTTTATGTAGCGAGGTAAACTAATTCCTTTTGGCTAGCTGCAGAGATGCGTAGTCTACACTTCCTGTCTATGCTTAAAAATTGATCTGATCTCATGGTAGATATTGTAACAGAGTGACTGTGGCCAGGGAGGGGAGCTGCTGCGGACACTGCACTTGTGCCTGATGAGGACTGGGGGGACGGACTACGAAGTGTTGAAAGGGAGAGAGTTGAGCGCAGGCAGGTGGTTCTGGGGAGCAGCGCTTGGTGCGGCCAGCCAAGCCCAGCAGAGCAGAGCACTCATTGCTGGGGGTGGGTGCTGTTCGCAAGCCGGTTAGGGCTGCGGCGGTGAAGACAGGTAGCTGGGCTGTAGGGCGAGGTTAAGATGGGAAATTAAGAGTGCGACAGCCGCTTCTCAGTTTGTGTTGAGGTGCTCCTGCTGCACGTGGAGGCCTCCCAGAGCTGGACCGGCGTGTTTCCCCCACTTCAGATCCGAAGGGAGCGTCTCGAACTTAGGGAAAGCTAAGTCTTTTAAATGACTCAACACAAACTGAGAAGTGGCTGTCACACTCCTAATGCCCTGCCTTAACTTATCTAGTCTTGCCTAACCGCCTGCAGCCCTAACCGGCATGCAAACGGCACCCACTCCCAGCAGTGAGTGCTCTGCTGGGCTTGGCTGTCTGCACCAAGCGCTGCTCCCCAGAAGCACATGCCCGCGCTCAACTTATAAATGATTTCGCCTTCCTGGTCCGGATAATTAACTTGTAACTTGGGCTCCGTAGTATCGCCTACATTGCTTAGTAGAGTTCAGTGATGTGAATGTGATTACAAATGAAAACTGTCAAGTTAATCAACAGTGTTTATATTATTCCATACTGCAACAACAGCACTGAAATGAAAGCTATAGGCACATTAATGTCTAATTTAAAAAGTAACTAAAAAGTTACTTATCACAGTAACACATTACTTTTTGGTGGAAGTAATCAGTAAAGTAATTGAGCTTTTTTTAATGAGGTAACTAGTAACTGTAACTATTTTTCAGTAACTAGCACAACATTGCTTGTAGGATTAATTTTGATGGCCAGTCACATATCTGTAATCTCATTTCTATCAGGCCACATCATACAGTATATTCTCATATTTCTTTTTATTTGAATAACTATTGACAACTAGGCAAACATTACTGAAGTTCCAGCAACTACTCTAAATCTCGGAAACATACTGTCTAAACCATGACCAACACAAAGAAACATGACTTGGCGGTGTACTGTAGGCCATCACACGTTGGTTTATGAGTGAATATGTTTTTGTGAAGGAAGCGCCATCTCATGGTGACACCCTGTAATTGAATAAATTGACGTGTTTACAGTGGAATCTAGACATCTAGACACACCCTGTCAGGAGACAGAAGAAGGGGGGAGACTCCCTGTGGCTGGAAAATGGAAGGAAAGTGGTTCCCAGCCATCTGTCAGCTGCACAGCTTCTTCTTTTTTTTTGTATTCATTTCTTTATTAATGAGTGCAGGTTTAACAGACATTTTTGCTATCTATTCACATTTCCCTTTTTTTGACAGTCTATTGAGAGGGATTGGTTCAGCATATTCCAGGAAAAATGTAATTCCAATACTCCTCCTCATTTGTTTAATCCAATTCCCCCACAGCTCCCCATCATCCACCATTACCAGAGCTGGAAAAATGCTCAGATGAATGTATCCCTTGCACATCTTAACAAACTATCCCTGTTGAGGGAGCAATAATAAAAAAAAGGCAAAAATAAGTAAATAAATATAATGAAATAAATTGATAGAGAAAGAAAAAGGAAAAGGGGAGGAAAAAGAGAAAGATTAGAGGGTTAGTCTAGCAGTAAGACCTTCAGTGAGTTGAAGTATATTATGTTGCCATTTCCCAAAGAATTTCTCAGAGTTGCCCATCAGTTCATAACTGATCTTTTCTAGTTTTAGAAAAAACATGACACCCTGAAGCCATTGAGAGATGGATGGGGCTAGTTCAGATTTCCACTGGAGTAGAAGACGGCGTCGCGCTAATAAAGATGTGAAAGTTAAAGTGTCTAACTGTTCAGAGGTGAATAGACTACAGTCCTGAGGGCCACCAAATATTGCGATGAAAGGGCAGTTTTTAATTTTAATCCTAAATATTTTAAACATAATCTCAAAATAGTTCTGCCAAAAATAGTATAACTTCAAACATCAATAGAACATGTGACTTAAGTTGCATGGGGATGTATGGCATCTGTCACACCTGTCCTCTACTTCTGGAAACATTTCAGACAACCAGGCTTTAGAAAAATTAACCCTGTGCAGGACTTTGAACTGTATGAGTCCAAGTCAGGCACAGAGAGAGCTTGTATGGGTCCTTTTGATAGCCCCTTTCCACTCTTCCTCTGTGAATTTTATGTCCTGTTCCTTCTCCCACACAGTCCTTGTTTTGGTTGTAGAACACAAATCAAGCTGACTGTAGATCTTGGAGATCAGTGACCTCTGTTTAGGGTTCAGCTCAAAAAGATCCTCCCAGGGTTGTTTAAGGGACATAGAGGGGTAGTTTGGAAAGAGAGAAATTGCACAATGTTGGACTTGAAAGTAGCAGAATAGGTGGGTTGCTAGCAGTTCAAATTCAGTGGAAAACTCTGCATCACTGCGGAAGACATCATCTTTGTATAGATGTTGAAAACACTTTATGCCTTTGTTGTACCATAGCAGAAAAATAGCATCTGTACGTCATGGGGTGAATAAATGGTTCTTCATTAGAGGTGTCCTAGAGGAAGCTGACAGGAATTTGAAGTGGCACCTAAATTGATACCAGAGCCGAAGAGTGGACCTCACTACCAGATTATCTGTAAAGCCAGAGGGGTTGAGCAGTAGAGAGGCTGTAAGTAAAGCTTCAAAAGAGGATGAATTGCAAGACTGTGCCTCTAGCCTACACCATGGAGTATCTGAAGATCCAAGCCAGTAAATGATCTTATGAATGTGTGCCGACCAATAGTATAACTGAAAATTAGGTAGCACGAGACCTCCATTAAAGTTATATTTTTGTAAGAGTGATTTACGAATCGTGGGAGCTTTTTCATTCCATAAAAAGGTTGATATAACCTCATCAATAGTTTTGAAGAATCTATTGGGTAAGAACAGCGGAATACATTGAAACCAAAAAAGGAATTTGGGTAGGACGTTCATTTTCACTGCATTAATCCTTCCGATCAGTGATAATGGCAGGCTGCGCCATCTCTAGACATGGACTTCAACCTGTATAATCAAAGGGAAGAAGTTGGCGGAAAAAAGCGAGATGGTTTGTGTTATATTGATCCCTAGGTATCTAAACCCAGTGGGGTTAATTTTGAAGGGAATATCAGATTGCTGAAATTGTAGCGCAAGGTTGTTGATTGGATAGCAAATGCTTTTAAGCGGGTTGACCTTGTAACCCGAGAATGAACCAAAGTTTTCTAAAATCGATAGAATAAAAGGGATGCTTTTGATTGGGTTTGATATATATAATAATAGGTCATCAGCGAATAATGACTATTTAAATTCCTTATCACTCCAGGTCACTCCCTTGAACAGGGTGCAATCGACAAAGGTTCTATCACTAATACGAACAGTAGGGGGGATAAAGGGCATCCCTGTCTGGTTCCTCGTGTCAATGCAAAATAGTCGGATTAGGTATCATTGGTATGAACGCTGGCCTGTGGAGATGCATTGAGAAGGCGAATCCAAGCTTCTTGAGTACTGCAAAGAGGTACCCTCACTCCACTCGATCGAACGCCCTCTCTGCATCCAATGAAATAACCACTTCTGGAGTTACTGAAGAATGTTTTGAATAGAGGATATTAAACAGTGTGCGCACATTGAAAAAAAGCTGCCTTTCCTTAATGAAACCCGTTTGCTCCTCCGATATTAAATTTGGGAGAAATTTTTTGAGACGCCTAGCACCTAGTACGTTTGCCAGAATCGACGTTCAACAAAGACACAGGTCTATGGGAGGAGCAGGATATGGGGTCCTTATCACTCTTCACAGTTATGGATGCTTGGGTTAAGGTTTGTGGTAGGGATCCTCGTTTCAGAGATTCATTGTACACCGAAAGAAACAGTGGGGCCAATTTGTTTTGAAATTTTAAAAAAAATTCTACAGAAGATCCATCTGGCCCTGGAGCTGTGTTATTTTGCATAGCTTTGATTGATGTTATTACTTCTTCCAAGCTAAGTGGAGAGTCCAGAGCCTCGGTAGCTCCAGGGTCTAAAGCGGGGGCCTCAAGATTTTGAAGAAATGCGGTCATATCTGTGGTGTCGGATGGAGATTCAGAGCAATAAAGGGGTGAGTAAAAATTTTTAAAGGTTTCATTGATGTCTTTAGGGTCAGTGACCAGCAAGCCTGAAGTGTTCTTGATCTGCGGAATGATAGGAGATGCTGCTTGGCGTCTCAGTTGATGTGCTAAAAGCCTACTTGCTTTGTCTCCATGTTCATAATATGAACTGCGAGAATGCAACAGAAGCCGCTCTGCGCCATTTGTAGAGAGTAGTTCAGGAGACGGACTCACCAAATCCGTATGATTTGTAGATATGCTGTAGGACAACTCGGTTTTCATGGCTTGTAGTTCAGTCTTGATAGATGGTAGATCGTCTCCCAAAGCAGTTTTCAACTCGGCTTTAAAGAGTTGTGCAATGTCGTCGCGAATTGAGGAGAGAAGTTCATGTTTGTGGATCCCGCTTGCTATATCCTCTGCCGGCACTGAGGGCGTTTCCCAGCTAGGTGAGTCACTACTACACGAGGCCCTAGCATGTTGAGCAGGCCTCAGTTGTGGTTGAGACGCATTTCCCCCTTTATTCTGTTTGAGTGGCATTTCGACGAGCAGTGTACCCAGTAAAGAGTTAAAAAAATCACCCCAAGTCTGTTGTGTCAGAGAGTTGTGGATAGAAAAGTGCCAAAAAAAGTTACATATGAGCTAATTCTGCAGGAACTCCCTCAGCTTGCGTCTTACACTATTGACCGCCGGAAGTCCAGCTGCACAGCTTCTGGCTGGCAGGCACAATTCTGAGTGTCTGGGACTGTTTGAATATAACACATTCTAGTACAGCACTACCATTAAGGCCTAAAAAAAATTACAGAATTATATCAATACCTCTCTGATCCTGTCTTGACAAAACTGAACATTATAACAGTTATAAAGATGGGATTTATTGCAGAGCCATTGTAAAAGGTTGTCTTAGGTTGTGTAGGGTTTTTTTCTACTTACAGGGTTTGTGTTAATACAGTAAATTAAAGTTTAGATCACAGCAATTATTGACTCATATTGCAAGAGTTAGATTGCATTGGATTTGCTAATGTTATTGCATCTGTCCAGACTTCATTGTATTTATTGTAACAACCAGATCACCTGTAAAGAAGCAAGCGCAGAAAGAGGAGAGGCCAGCTATTTCAGGAGCATTTCTCTGTCACGTAAAGTACAAACCAGGGACTTAAAGGGATGACGTCATAAAGAGGAAGCGAACCCAGTGGATAGGCCCAATTGCCCTGTTTCCACAGACAGTGGAGGATGAGGATTTCCTCATGATGGTGAAGAAAATTTATAAAAGACTGGCTATGCTGAAAAAAAAAAATTACTAACTTGGTGGACAAAATGTACCTTGATGAAAAGCAAAAATTTAAAGACAGACTGGCCATGGCATGTATAATAACAACTGGCCTAGATACACTGTATGGACTAAAAAGGGGTTCACAGCTTCCTTCCTTGCAACCAGTGCTTGCAATTTTAACTCCCAGAATTGTCTTAGATTTAAGTTTTTAATTGCAAACCATCCATTGAGGCCCAGGACCTCCAAGACTTGTCAGGCAGGAGATTCAGAAATACAAGGAGGGGCTGTCCCATGCAATCACTGAAGAAACTGAAATGGTTTTTGGATGTTGGATGGACATCACAGTAGTCTTGGACCTCCTGGCAATGCCATTATCACAGGCCTTTGTAGAGCTTGTATTTAGTGTGACCAGTGTTCTAACAAGTGGCCTTACCAACAGAGCAAGGCTAACGTAGGAAAGAAGTGCTTTTCTCAAACTTAACAGATAAGATCTAAATACTATACTATGTCTACCACAGATTTTTTGGTCATACAACTCTACACAATACAATTAATCACACACATGCATAGACACACACATACTACGTACACCTTTCCTTTCACCCTTCAAATGAAGATTTTTATATTGCTTGTTTGTTGTAACTAATTGTTTTTGGGTTTCTTTCATAATTCATTTTATTCAGAATACATTATTTATTCATTTTGTACATGCCAATGGGGCACATTTTTTAGGTGTACCCCGTCCTCTGAAAGAAGAGGCTAGATTTTTTTTTCTCACAGTTCAACTTTCTTTTCTTGTACGCACTCACCTCAGATCCATCTTTTTTTTTTTTTTCTTGTAGAAATGCAAGCAGTTTGATATAGATGTGTGTAGAATCTTATATTTAAATGTATTAGACTAACTACCTTTACTTCTGTTGTGTGGTTCAGAAAGTTGGGTCTGTTATGCGTTTTATGCAACCAAAAGATGAAAGATTTCATTTTCTTTACAGTACATTTTTGTCGACTAAAAGACTAAAATGTTCATGGTTTTGTTTGACAAAGACAAGACTAATATTTCCAGATTTTTAGTTCACTTTTTATTTTAGGACAGGACAGACTAAATCTAAAAAAAGCTTACAAAATTAACACTAGTACGGAAAATTAAAGTACTGATGTCACACTCTGACTGTCTAACTAACTACTGTAATATGACTTTGTCCCATGCTGTGTCTTTGAGAATAGCTTGGTGCTGGTGATCGTGAAGTCAGGATTTGATGTTGATGAGAATAAGTTAGTGTGATTTGACAGAATCTGTCATCTCCTCTGACTCATCCCCTCGGCACTGTTCAGCTCCGCTCCTCCTCAGCCACGCAGGATGTTAGCGGGGAGAAGAGCTGCACTGCATGACAGGCCTCTCAGCACACTCAGTACTCGTCTCCTCATAAAGACCATTAACTCAACATTTCTCTGACACTGGGATTACACTGGTGACAGCAGCGACATCAACATGTATCATGAAACCAAATCTGCGAGTACTGCAGTCAGTCAAGTATACTGTAGCAGGTTTACTGTCAGAGAGCTCAGAGTTGCTGCTGTATCATGTTGCTGTTGCTGTATTAAGACTTTTCACAGCCTGTGCAGTCGTGGAATGAATTTGCCCCAAAATCCTGGCTGCAGTTTGGATTTTCAGTTTGGTTTAGATTAAGAGTTGTAGTACAACCTTGCAATTTGCAGAGATTGTGCTGCTTTCTCACACTACTCATCACTCTACTCTGCAGTCATCTACAGCAGCAACATTGTGGTGATACTGAAAAAAGAAAGTGGTTTTGCTGCGATTTGACTGAACAGTGAGATGTGAGAAGGGCTGGCTGTGTGCAGCAGTGGGATTTTTTTTAACAATAACCACAGCTGATCTATGCCCTGCAGGGAAGCTGCTTCACTCACAGCATTACAAAGTCATTCAGTGACTTTTGTCAGGTTTTATGCCTGCAGCCCCAGCCTAACAGCAGCATTGCAGCATTAAATTACATTTGAAACAATGCTATTTTGATTGATTCTATTGTTCTGCTCCCCTGTAAACAAAAGATGCCAACATCCATTTTAGTAAACACACTGCTATCTCCATAAACTTAATCTATTAACCAGAGCCTTCATTTGAATCTGGTCTTGAGCAATAATAGGCTTTGTTCACATTTCCGTCTTCTTCTTAACATACACAGCTCTACAGCTGGGAAAGCTTTGTTTTACTTTGGGCTTTTCATTCAGAACACTGAAGTCCATGTAGTGGTCCAGGAAGGTACAGTGTTGCAGTGGTTAGCACTGTCACCTCACAGCAAGAAGGTCCTGGGTTTCAATAATACCAATAATAACCTTTTCTGTGTGTAGTTTGCATGTCCTTCCAGTGTCCAGCCCCCCCATCAAATTTGCTGTTGGGCCCCCAGTAACCCCCCCCCCCAAATTCCAAATCCACCTACCTACTCATTGCGTTACAGTGCATTGTGTACATATACCTTGCCACCTCCAATTATCCCTAAAAGAAGAATTTCACCGGTGGAAAAAGGGCCGTTAAAAATATGTCTCCTATGTAGTAGAAATGTGCTGTAATTTTTGGTTGGACCGCAGAGGGCCAGCCCTACAAACACAAAAGTCTGTCACTGAGTGAGTGAGTAGGTGAGTGAGTGAGTGATGAAGTTATACGGTTGGTCAGTCAAGCGTTGGCCTTTCCTCACTGGTCGTTGCTCTTTCAAAATGAATAGGCGGGAACGTTAGTTACGTATGTACACTATGAGTACAGGCGCTGCCCCCTAAAGCTACTGCTAGTATTACGGGTGGATAGTGCCAATTTAAGGATTACCAGGTGAAGGAGAAGGAGCAGTCTACTCTTCCAGCACCGTCATACCGTGTGGAGTTTTAATGGGATTGACTGGGACTGCAGACGAGAGAGTCTGTAAGCTACCTATATAGGTAGCATATTTGTGGCCATGTAACCCCAGGTCGGCAAGATTGGCAGATTGGCTGCTTTTTCAAGCAGTGAGATGAAAAGTGAAGCCAGGAAAAGGAAGAGGACACTCATCGCCATCTGTTTTCCTCTCTAAGGACTACACATAGGTAGCTCACACCATGATAACATCAGAAGGAAAGTGGAAGAGATCATGTGCGTCAAAGGCAAGACATTTCCTCCTGTTCAGCTGTTTTATTTGTGTATTTTTAGCTTTCTGCAGAGTTTGTTCAGCGTGCAGAAGCTAGGTGAAAAGGAAGCTATTAAAGATGCTTTAGAATTAAAGGTATAGTCTATGATTCTGGCAAAAGCTTGTTGATATTTGAACTCAACAGCCAAAAAAATACACCCCTCCCTTCAGTGCTCCTTCAAACTCGAGTGAGTAACGCACAGCATTAGTTTGTCCTGTGTACGAGCACAAGTTGTGACATATTATAGCAAAGTGTTTAGTGGAAACGCATCTAAAGTATCGGTATTTGACGACTGGGATTGGTGGCTCTACCCGAGTCACTCTGTTTGTTTCCCATTTACAGAGCCAGGGCTGTGTATGAACACTGGACTGTTTTTTCAGCGTACACACAGAACAGAAAGCTAGCGGAGTTTGACAAAAAGTGAATTGGATTAGAATCGTAGACTACACCTTTAAGTCTGTTATTGTAAGAGGAGAGAAGGATCTCATTCAAGCCTCTTCCACCTGTGTTCAGGTGAGATTCTGACTCAAACACAATTTCACTTTCTTTCTCACCACAAGAACAAACATGGCTGAAAGCCAGAGCAGAGCGCCAGCCTCTGTCACGGCGACACAGACCGTAACAACTGTGATTTGTCCACTTGGTAGCAAGCTAACTCCCTTCGCTCCACCCAGCAGCTGGGAAAAGAAGAAATGGGAAACTTTTGTTGGTCATGAAGAGCTGCTGCATTTATTTATGCACAAACTGCATCCCCCACTGTACATTCACTAGCTCCTGATAATTTCACCGCTAAACTTTCCTCCGCTCGCTCACTCATCCGATAGTCTATGGTCCGCTCACACCGCATTCACCTTCACACTCTCTCCTTCACTCGACCACACACTCACTACGCGCCCACACACACACTATTCTCCAAGAGCTACGATACTTTTACAACATTCATTAGAAACATTTTATTAACTCCAACATGATCCGCTCAGTTTCAGTCCAGTTTCAGAAACTCAACAAAGTGGCATAGAAACCCACCGCCTAATTGCAGAGCGATGCAGACACACCAGCGCACAAGTAGCCTATAAATGCTCACAATGGCGTAGGCCACGTGCGTATATATATTTATATGCTTTTGCAGTCACCAATAAAACATTATTCAGTATTTTTTTTTTCAAATCCTCTTGAATATTGTTACCTCAAATTACACTGAAATATTGTGATATTATGTTAAGGCTATATCGCCCACCCCTAGTCAGCATACTGTGCCTGGTTCATGGACCCAGTTCCATGTTACATGTAGGTCTGGACTGGATTTATAAGTCACTGCTGGTTTTGGACAGATTAGGATTGCTAACATTTGGTCTCTCTGAGTTCATTGCTTCAAAGTCTCAAGGAGCTCACTAATTATGCAACTTAATGGAATAGTTCAGGATTTTGGGACGCTGGTGCCAATACGGATCCAACCGATCAAGCATGGACCAACATTTTTAATCTGCTGGTGACGCTAGACAAAATGTTAGGGGATCACCAATGTCAATAGAATTCATTCATTCATCCTCGGGACTATGGGAATGTCTGTACAAAATTCCATCTCAAATAGTTCAGTCTGGACCAAAGTGGTCAACCAATGAACTGACAAACAGACACGGCCATGCTTAGAGCCACACCACTTGATACAGCCTCACATATTGGACAAATTGTAAATTGTCCATTGCAAAATGTAAATTTTGACTGGATGAAAAGTCAGGGCATCACCAAGACCATTAGGATACATCTTCTGGGGACCATGAATGTATCTACCAAAGTTTGTGCCAATCCATAGATGTTGAGATATTTTACTACCGTTGATAATTGAAAACTTTGACACTAGAGGAAAAATCAGGGGATAAACAAAGTGGGTAAGATTAATCCTCTGTGGACCATGAATGTCTGTAAAAGTGCATGGCAACCCATCCAATATTTGTTGAGATATTTCAGTCTTGGACCAAAGTGGTGGAACAACCAACTAACCATCATTGCTACTGTTAGAGATACACGCTAGCAAAAAAGAAAAAGAAAAAAAAGAAAAAAAAAACACAGAACAGAATATAACTAACTCCACTGAATTTAATATCCAAGGTGAGAAAAAACTTGGTCATGCAACTAAATCCCATTCTGTATAAAAGTACAGGAGTTGGATTCCTAAGATAGAGGGGGTTGGAGTGAATCTACAGTACATAATCTATTTTGTATCACAGGATGAATTAATTAAATTAGGGTACTAGTCGCTTTAAATCGCAGCTGTAGTGCTTACCACATGATCTGCAGCCACAACACAGAAATCAGGAGGGGGTTTTTTGTTTTAGTTTTTTTTTTT